>JAAGEH010000403.1:988629-1045104 GCA_011751065.1 Lasiurus cinereus
TAAAATATATTTTTAAAATTTTTTAAATAAAAAAAAGTTAAGTACAATATAAGTAAGTACCTTGTTAAGCTACACAGGCCTAAGCACTCTAAAGAGCATTTCAAAACAAAATCTGCATAGACTTCATTTTCCTGGGATAATGGGCAGACTAACATAAATAAGATGGTCAGTCACCAGAAAGACTCAAAGCCTGAATGAAGGATTTCAACAGCTAGTAGACCAATTCAGACAGAAAAGTTACCATGGTTTTATGGGGGGGGGGGGGGGCGGGCGGGGGGAATTTGACAATAAGTACCAATTTAAGGACATCAAAGCTTTGAAATTTTTGCTGGCAAATAAATGTACTATCAAAACTAAAAAAAAAGCTTTTTAAAGCTCTCCTTCATTCACAGTACCATGCAGTAATAAGTCTTATGCTGATCTCTCTCAAAAAAAAAAAATGCGTGCAGCAGATTCATTACAAATACTACTCCAATATTTTAATGCTACCATTTTCCTATGTAAAAAACCTGTGATGTTTATAAACTCAAAAACAACAACAACAACAAGAAACGTGTTTTTCAACTCTGGCTGCTATGGCTCAGTTGGTTGGAGCATCATCCAGTACACCACAAGATAGTGTGTTTGATTTTCAGTCATGGCACATATCCAGGTTTGGGATTCGATCCCTAGCTGGGGGATGCATGTGGGAGGCAACCGATCAAAGGTCCTCTCTCACGGTGATGTTCTTATGTTCTTTATCTCTCCTTCTACCTCCCTCCCTCCCTTCTTCTGTTCCTCTCTTATTCCCCAACCTCTTCTCTTTGTTAAATCAATAAAAATAAACCATTAGATTAAATATACATGCTTTAAAAATACATACTTTTCTTATTTTATTTTCAAGTTTCTATGAAAGATTACACAACTCATTTTCCTTAGAAGATGCAAATACACAACTGTCAATATAACAATCCTATTTTCCAAAATAAAAACTGTGACACAAAGCTGAAAAATACAAGTTGCTTATAGGAATAGCAGGATAAGATACATAAAATGAAGACTGGTAAATTATAAAGACAAATATGACAATCTGGCTTTTCATTGCTTACCTGAAGATTATGATTTGATTCTGAATAAAATCCTGCTACTTTACTACCTTCTGTTATCTGCTATGGATCTCAACCCAATAAATACTGTAGGTCACCAAACTGTAGACACAAGACCCACAGTTTCTATGTCTTAATATCTTGTAATATGGACTATGCCTCTAAGTGCAAATTGCTCCTTGAATCCCACAGATCCCAAAATGAGAAATTTACCCATGTTACAAGATACAGGATAGAGAATGCTCAGATTCTATTCATTTCAAAAAGGTTTTCAGTTATTATGCAAAGAGGATATTAAAATAGCTGCAAACAAAATCATACTATACACTAGTTGGCTCTACTAACACAAAAACCATTGAAATAAGGTCTTTTTATGGATTTTCTACTGATTCGTGCCTCTGAAGCAAAAAGGAGGCCTTAGAGTGACTGTGTCATTTTTATGGAGCTCAAACCAGTATCTCTTCCAGTCCCTCTCAGTTCTCCATATAGCTCACCTCCCTAATATCAGAATACTTACTGATTTTGCTCCTTTGACACATATTTGCTATGACTGTCTTTTCTCTGTCCTGGTTTTTTTGTTTTGTTTTTTAGTGTGGTTTTTGTCCAATTCTTACTTGCTCAACTTTGATTACTAACTAGCTTGGGAGACAGAATTGGGAAGACTTTATTTTATTGCAAAACACTTCACATGTCATTATTTTGAACCATTTCAATGTACAATTTATTTTAAAACTATACTTTAAAAATTTCAGTGAAAATGTATTGAATATCTACTATGTACCTTTGGAACTGACAATTATGGTCTACCATTTGTCTTCAGCTCTTCTCAGGTATTTTGCTTCCCAGTAACACCTAAACGTTTTCATTCACCTTGAGACACTGCTTTCTAAATTCTAAACAACAAAAGCATTCCTATTCAAGAGCAAGTCTGAGACCTACTGTAATATATATTCATGACCGGCTCAAAAAAGAATTCTATGAAAATTGCAATAAGAAGGAAATAATCCAAAAATAACCTTACTAAATGCAACTATAGCCAAAATCGGTTTGGCTCAGTGGATAGAGTGTCGGCCTGTGGACTGAAAGGTCCCGGGTTCGATTCCGGTCAAAGGCATGTATCTTGGTTGCGGGCACATCCCCAATACGGGGTGTGCAGGAGGCAGCTGATCGATGTCTCTTTCTCATTGATGTTTCTAGCTCTCTATCCCTCTCCCTTCCACTCTGTAAAAAAAAAATCAATAAAATATATATATTTTAAAAATAAGTAAATAAATGCAGCTAAAGTAGATAATTGGGTATTCTAAAATAAAATTACTAGCAATACACTGATTTTTATCCCAGGTATATATTTAAAACAGTGTTTAATTTTCTTTGTCCTGTCATGTATATTTACAGACTAAGGATCAATTTTTCCAAAAATATCCAACAGAATACTTACCCTAACAACAAATACTGGACACTTTACTTTATTGGTTGATGTTCTAACAAATTTTGTTGTTACTGCATTCATAGGATTATTCAACATCCCTATAGGTGGGACCAGCTAAAAAAAAAAATATATATATATATTGGGTTTTAAGAGCGCCTGATGATGCACAGGACATAAGCCAAGGACATGCAAAGTTACTATTTCAATATTTAAAGACAAATTCAGAATATAAAGAACTTTCCAAAATATTATAATAGATAATCCTATATAATAAAAGCCTAATATGCAAATTGTCACCTCGGGAGTTCTACCAGAGTTCGACTACTTGCTATGATGTGTGCTCACCACAAGGGGGCAGCATGGAACAAAGGAAGGCCCCAGCTGGCAGTTGGCAGCTTGGCAGCTTGGGGAAGGAAGGCCCTGCTCAGCCCTGAATTTCTAAGCTTGGCTCCGATCACCGGTCAGGCCTAGGAACTCTACCCATGCACAAATTTTGTGCACCAGGACTCTAGTTAGTCTATATTAATTGAGGAAAACTTAGATACAGAAAAGTTAAATGTCAATTATTATAGACAAGCAACAAAATCAAGTACCATATTCCCCCAATTCCTTTTCAAAGTCAATAATCAGAAAAATTTAAAATTAACTTTCCTATTACACAGATTTTGAGACAGTGCAATCTTTTGCTGAATACTGCTTTAAGCCCCAAATCAAAAGTTCACCCTTCATTAGATTAAAAGAAATATTTAAATTGAGATGAGAAAAGTCCATGTTTGAATTTCAGATCATTGTTTTCAGATTTCACATATCTAAGCAAAGAGTTTTATATTAAGCCAGTATGACATATCTTATACTTACATCATTATAATAACCTGCATCAGGCTGAATTGCCCTCATATCTCCCTGGTCTCTTTGCCATATTCTATTCTGTTAAAAAGAGATTAATTAATCAATTGCTATATGATCTCATTGTACTCAATATGAAACTAACAAAATGTAAGCTATTATTAAATGGGAGAAAAACAGGATTAAAATTTTTTCATTATGTTCTAAAACATACATAATAGTTATTCTATTGACATTGATTAGAATTTCTTCCTCTCCTTACTCATATTATTCAATTACTCACATTACCCAATCATCCAAGATTCTCTTAACCCCAAGACATTCTCATTGACCATACACACCTTAATAAATAGCAGGGAGTGGGAGAGGGAGTAAAGATACATTCACAATTCCTTCAAAATCCTCAGCACAAAAACAATTTCTCATATCTTACCCTTAATTTTCTTAATACTTCTCTTCCTCTTAAAATTCCCCTAGTCTAGCCAAAGCCAGATTGGCTCAACGGATAGAGCGTCGGCCTGCAGACTGAAAGATCCCGGGTTCGATTCCAGTTAGGGGCATGTACCTTGGTTGTGGGCACATTCCCAGTGGGGGGCGTGCAGGAGGCAGCTGACCGATGTCTCCTCATCGATGTTTCTAGCTCTCTGTCCCTCTCCCTTCCTCTCTGTAAAACACCAATAAAATATATTTTTTAAAAACTCCCCTAGTTTTCCAACCGAAAAACACAGAAAAAACTAAATCTGTCTTTATCTCTGAATGAATCTTTTTCTCCTATGTGCCTGCTACATATTCTTAAGTTGGAAATCTTTTAACATTTCATGTATTCTGTGGGTTTAACAAGTATTTCAATGCTGCCTAGGGATCAGAGTATCCTCTTCTGAGATTTGTGGTGAACCTTTAGAACAAAACCTATTTCTAATGTTAATAATTTTTGTGAAGATAATTAATGCAAGTATTTTGTTTTAAATACTAGTGACCAGCTGCACTTAAAATCCCAGTACTTTAAGAAATACGGCTATCATTACCATCATTTTAAAAAACTTTCTCCTTTGTAAAAAACACAATGATTGGTCACATGAAGCACATGATCTGGACTTACCTCCAAATACTTAATTACAGACGGATTATAGTCTATTGTTTTTCGGTTTACTGCTTTTCTCATTCGTTTTCCATCAAAGGTAAGCTGCTGCATTGCTTGCTGCTGTGCAAAATCAGGTCGCTTATAAAACAGTTGTCGCGGTGCCTGATGTTGGAACCTTGGCATATGGAAAAAACGAGGAGGAGAACCAATTTCTGTAGCCATGTTGATGTTTTCGTTCTAGGACACTGGGGTATGGAAAAAGTACTTTCACTACAAATATCAGCACTGAAAATATTTTCAAATGAACATTTTTACACTTATCTTTTTCTAAATGTTTCATTTGTAACTTAGTCAACCCATTTACAAAATGAACTATTAGATTTAATGGCAGAAACCAGTTCCACATTTGAAAAGGGTCAATTCATAGAATAAGTGTTAATATTAAGCACCTGCTGTAAAATTCAGCCTGAATTGAAAACAGCTTGGGTTGAGTTAGGGTAGTTGTGTGCTATGCATGTGTGGGATGGGCAAATGGGGGGGTAGGCAGAATGGGAGAATAGGTAAGTGCTTTCCCTGAAAGTGGTCAGAGGTCATGTGACATCTGAAAATGGTTTGCTAATCACTTGATCCAGAAAACCCCACACAATTACTGAGAGCTGTTCATATCTATATATATATGTGTGTGTGTGTGTGTGTGTGAATGTTTGTGTGTGTATATATTGGTTTCAGAGAGGAACAGAGAGGGAAAGATAGAAACATCAGTGAGAGAGATCATTGATCAGCTGCCTCCTGGACACCTCCCTGGGGTTTGAGCCCACAACCCAGACATGTGCCCTAAAGACCTCCTGGTTCATAGGTTGACACTCAACCACCAAGTTACACCAGTCAGCAAGACTGTTCAAATTTTTAAATAATTTCCATTAGATGTTTGATAGTATACCAAATCATTTTAAGTTTATCATAAGACCCCATTTATCCTAAAAAATATTAAGACCTGACTTTTGTCCTTTTAAATTTCCTAAGAATAGTGTAGAAAGAAGAATCAACTATCCTATTTCATATGAATACTACAAGTGCATACATCTGGTTTCAGACTTCAAGAACCTACCACAGAAATTCTCAATATGTGTATTTACTTGTTTATATAAGCAGCATTAAGCTAACATCTGAATAGAAAAACTGTAATGAGCTTATAGAGTTTCAACTTTAACACTCTCCAGATAAACTTACATTCCAATAAAACAAATATACATGATTTAAAAACACATTCTTTAAATGTTTTTATTAATTTTAGAGAGAGAGGAAGGAAGAGGGGAAAAGAGAAAGAAACATCCATTAGCTGTCTCTTGCTTGCCCCACACCAAGGATGGAGCCCAAAACCCGGGCATATGCCCTGAAAGGGAATTGAAGTAGGAGAACTTTTGGTGTATGGGACAACCCTCAATCAACTGAGCCACCAGGGCTAAAAACACATTTTAAGTGTATTTTTTAAATCAGACCATGAAAAATACAAAAAGAATGTTGGAGGAGGGAGGAAGGGAAAATGAAAGAGGGCTTTCCCTGAAAGTGGCAAGAGGTGACCTCTGAAAATGGTTTGCTAATCACTTGATCCAGAAAAACCCCACAAAACCATGCGAATCAAAAGGTTCAAATCTTCATGTTCACTTTAAAAGCACTCTGGCCGAGACCGGTTTGGCTCAGTGGATAGAGCGTCGGCTTGCGGACTGAAAGGTCCCAGGTTCGATTCCGGTCGGGGGCATGTACCTTGGTTGCGGGCACATTTCCAGTGTGGGGCGTGCAAGAGGCGGCTGATCGATGTCTCTCTCTCATCGATGTTTCTGACTTTCTATCCCTCTCCCTTCCTCTCTGTAAAAAATCAATAAAATGTATTTTAAAAAAATAAAAATAAAAAAAATAAAAGCACTCTGGTGAGCCTAGCCAGTGTGGCTCAATGGTTGAGTATCCACCTATGATCAGAAGGTCACAGTTCGATTCCCAGTTAGGTCACATTCCTAGATTGTGAGTTCGATCCCTAGTGGGGGGCATGCAGGAGGCAGCTGATCAATGATTCTCTCTCACCATTCATGTTTTTATCTCTCTTTCCTTCTCCCTTCCTCTCTGAAATCAATAAAAATATTTTTTAAAAAACAAAAAAACTCGTGAAACTGCCCAAGCCATCAAGAGTAGGAATATTAAGAAAGCCACCAAGTATCTGAAAGATGTCACTTTACAAAACAATGAGTGCCAATTTGTTGTTACAATGGTGGGGTTGGTATGTGTGCCCAGGCCAAACAATGGGCCAAAAAGACTGAATTTTTGAAGTATATTCTTAAAAATGCAGAGAATGAAGCTGAATTTAAGGGTTTAAATGCAAATTCTCTGGTCAATGAGCACATCCAGGTGAACTAAGCTCCCAAGACTTGGGGTACAACTTACAGAGTTCATGGGAAGATGACCTCACACATGAGCTCCTTATCACACTTGAGAGGATGCCTACTGAGAAAGAGCAGGTGATTTCCTGAACCAGAAAAGAAGCTGAACGGAAGAAAACAATATCCCAGACAAAACTGAAGAAACAAAAACTTATGGCCCAGGGCTAAATTCAACATAACATAAATAATAATAAAAGTTAAAAGAAAAAACAGGAAAAAGTTTATCTGTAATCGATCTTTGCATAGGATGATGGAAATACTTCAATAGAATATTCAATAGAATTTAATGGTTACTTTCTCAATATAAAAATATTCTATAAAAGAGTGAGCAAGTATTGGCAGATTTAGTCGCCCATGATTTTAGAAGGTTGGTTATTTGTTGTTTTTAAAGCTTAGCCTTGTAATAGAACAAGAGGCTACACTTAGGTGCTTTTTTAGTTAATATGAATTATTTGATTCTGGATTTCACATCCATAGAATTCAGAAAATAAACCCATGATGATAACGCTTCTAATGAGTAGCATCAAAACACTGACTATTTGGAGAGTGTTTACAGTAGAACATGGTTAATCAATTTCACCTCTATATATTTAAAAAAATGTTAGAAGCATTTCCATAATTATTTTTGTTTTAAAAACAGGAAAGGACCTAAAAATTTATGATTTCTTTGTATGAAAATATTTTTAGTACTATCTACTTCATCCTTGTTACTTCAGTCTCTCCTGAAAACATTTAATAACAATAGGGAGAAGAAACATGAAGAGGAGGAAGGATGAAAGTAGGTAGTGAAGGGAGAAGGGAGAAATTCTGACTCCCACAAAACTAAATAGTGTTAAAAAATAAGCATTTAATATGTATTATTTCCACTAGTCTGAAGCAATCCCAGAAGGTCCTTAGGACCTTTATTAGAAACATTAGTCCTATATAATAAAAGGCCAATATGCAAATCATCCAAACAACAGAACAACTGGTCACTATGATGATGAGCACTGACCCCCTAGGGGGCAGATGCTCAAGCAGGAGCTGCCCCCTGGTGGTCAATATACTCCCACAGGGAGAGCACTGCTTAGCCAGAAGCTCTGAGCTCAGTACTGGCAAGCACAGTGATGGGGGCAGAAGCCTTCCACCTCCATGGCAACGCTAAGGATGTTCAACTGATGGCTCGGGCCCACATGGGGAGTGGGCCCAAGCCATCAGTCAGGCATCCCCTGAGGGCTCCCGACTGCGAGAAGGTACAGGCCAGGCTGAGAGACACCCCTCCCCCTGATCCCGAGTACATGAATTTCATGTATTGGGCCTCTAGTGTGTGATAACAGAATAAACATTCTGGCTAACCTTTTAGAGCTGTATGAGATTTGAATTGGAATGTAAAAAAAAGCATTAAGCATGAGAAAGGGAGGAAAGAATGAATGAATGCTAAATGAGAATGAAATTGCCTATGAGGATGATGAAAATATTTTGAACTAGACAGAGATGGTGGCTGGAAAACACTGCAAATGTACGAAGTGTCCCTGAGTCAGACACTTTAAAATACGTAGTTAAAACAGTAAATTTTATGTTATGTGACTTTTTCCTCAGTTGAAGAATTTAATGCACTGGGAGGGAAATCAGATGATTAGATGAAACATTAACAGAAAGTTGATGGTGTTGAGGCTGGATGAAAAGTACAATACAGAGCCAAATCAAGGATTTACTATACAAATATGGGGAAAATGACTGAAGTTAAATACAAAACAATCAATATATGTTGTTACTCACACTTCTGAATAATTCCTATGTTAAAGAGAGAAAAAAATATACTCCTTCATTTTAAACATTATAGAGCAGTGGTTCTCAACCTTCCTAATGCCACGACCCTTTAATACAGTTCCTCATGTTGTGGTGACCCCCAACCATAAAATTATTTTCGTTGCTACTTCGTAACTGTAATTTTGCTACTGTTATGAGTCGTAATGTAAATATCTGATATGCCAGATGTATTTTCATTGTTACAAATCGAACATAATTAAAGCATAGTGATAATCACAATTAGATATTGTGAAATATTTATTTCTAATTACAAATAAATGAAATTTTGTCTTGAAGCATGGTGTAGCATGGGTAACAGTCTTAATATAACAACAGTAAACTACATTACTACATTTTCCGATGGTTTTATGCGACCCCTGTGAAAGGCTCATTTGACCCCCAAAGGGGTCGCGACCCACAGGTTGAGAACCACTATTATAGAGGATGGGAGAAATATCTTCCCATTTACAAATTCGTTGAGTAAAATTAGTTCTAAAAAAAAAAAAAAACTTTAAATTTTCCTTGAAGTTTTATTTGTGTTACAGATATAAAGGCCCAACATGAAGAAAAGGTAAAAACAGAAAATACAACTATATTCTAAATCAAGACCTGGCCCTAAATAGTCAATAATCCTATATAATATAAGCTTAATATGCAAATCAACTGAACTGCAGAAAATCAGTCGCTATGACTGCAATGACCACCAGGCAGCAGACATTCAACACAGGAGCTGCCCCCTGGTGGTCAGTGAATGCCCACATGGAGAGCGCCGCTGAGCACAAAGCAGGGCTCACGACTGGCAAGTGCAGTGGCAGTGGCGGAATCCTCTCCTGCCTCCACTGCATGAGGGCGGTAAGGAGTGAGGGGTCCCAGACTGCAAGGGTCTCGTGTACTGGGACTCTAGTACCACAATAATTATATATGATGTTAGATGGGTTCTACATTTATCAGTATGATTACTTCATAAGTTAAGTAAATGTCTCATCATTGGATTGTATGCCTGAAACTAATGTAAAATCGTATGTCAACAGTAATAGAAAATAAACTATTTTTTAAATGTATTTTATTGATTTTTTTTTTTTTACAGAGAGGAAGAGAGAGGGATAGAGTTAGAAACATCGATGAGAGAGAGACATCGATCAGCTGCCTCCTGCACACCCCCCACTGGGGATTTGCCCGCAACCAAGGTACATGCCCTTGACTGGAATCGAACCTGGGACCCTTCAGTCCACAGGCTGACACTCTATCCACTGAGCCAAATCGGTTTCAGCATAATTATTTTTTTAAAAGACCCAGCCCTAAAATAAAACAACTCACAACTAAGTGACCAATCTTCACATATGCCTTTTTCACTTCACTTCCTATAAACTGTTATTACTTGCCCCAAGTCAAAACAAAACAGAGCCCCTTAATAGCTGTATAGACTAACCTGTGTCCCCCATCACTTCTTATGTTGAAGTCCTAACCTTCACCTCAGAATGTGACTGTATTTGGAAAAAGGCCCCTAATTCATGACTGGTTTGCTTATAAGAAGAAATTAGGACACGGGCACTCATAGAAGGCATGACATTTGAAAGCAAGAGAAAGACACCCATCTACAAGACAAGGGGAGAGGCCCCTGAAGAAACCAATCCTGCTCATGTCTTAATCTGGAACTCCAAAATTGAGAAAATCAATGTCTTTTGTTTTAGTCTCCCAGTCTGTGGGTGGTAGTTGGTTATAGCAGCCCTAGCTGACTCTAACAGGGGCAGAGTCAGAGCAAACTATCTAGATTCCTGACTCTCCTTCAACATGAGTTGTCAAAAGATTTCAGCAATGACTTTAACAGCTTTCTATGGCTGAAGAGAGCAAAAAACATGAGGTTGAAAAATCAGTGACCCAGATGGAAAAACTCAAGTCATTAAAACTATCCCTTTAGGCTTCACTCAGAACTATACTTCAAATACACACACACACACACACACACACACACACACACACACACACACTCTAGAGGCCCAGTGCATGAATCTGTACATGGGTGGGGTCCGGCCGGCTCAGCCCCAATCGGAGTGGAACGGGGCTGGGCCTGTGAGGAGGAGATGGCAGGAAGTTGGCCAGCCTGGCTGGCTGGGAAGAGGAACCATGGGCAATTGGCCAGCGGGCTCCACCCCCAATTGAGGTTAGGGGTGTGGTCAGGGCTGGGGCCAGCCAGAGGGAGGGGCTATGGACAGTAGGACAGGCAGCCCTGCTCCTGATCGGATTGGGGACTTGATCTGGTATGAGACTGGGCTGGGGAAGGGGCTGCAGGAGGTTAGCCGGCTGGCTCCATACCCTATTGAGGCGGGGGCAGGGGGGGGGATGCTATAAGGGGCAGGACCGGCCAGGGGCAGTGGTTGTGGGCCAATCAGGGTGGTGGGATCCATTAGGGGCGGGGCTAGCAGGGGAAAGAGGGTAGGTATTTGGCCAGCCAGCCCTGCCCTTGATCAGGGTGGGAGAGTCCAGAGTAGGCAGTGCTTATTATTTGAGAATCATAACTGGGAAGAATGGGAAAAGAGCAGGTTTGAGCAGAAGAATAAGTAAAGTTGGCAATGCTGGCCAGGGATAACCACACAGAGAGCTCTTGGGTCAATGGGGGTAAAAAGGAGACATATGTGCCTAATCAGGCAGTTCACTGGCCACAGTGGGCATCATAGCAACTAGTTATGGTTGTTACAGTGTTACGGTCCCTGGTTTTTTATATATATACTGGGTGGCCAGATTACGATCTCTGAATGCATAATAATCTGGCCACTCAGTGTATATACATATGTGTGTGTGTGTGTGTGTGTGTGTGTGTGTGTTCACGCGCGTGTGTGTGTGTTTATAGTAGAAGCCCAATGCACAAAGATTTGTGCTAGAATGGGCTTTCCTTTCCCTGGCTGCTGGCACTACCTTTCCATTCCGGCTCAGCCCCTTTCCACTCAGGTCCCAAAGTTGCCTCTTTCTGCTCCGGTCCTGCCTTCCCATGCTGCCCAGAGGCCCTGAGAGACCTGGGGTGGGGCAGAATGCCTGCATCATCATCATGGCAACAATGCAAGTGTCCTGCCCATCACTCAATGCCTATGTATGCAAATTAACTGTCATCTTTGTTGGGTTAATTTGCATATCACTCATGATTGGCTTGTGGCACTGCAGAGGTATGGTCAATTTACATGCTTGTCTATTTTTAGGTAATATATTAGAGGCCCGGTGCATGAATTCGTGCATGGGTGGGGTCCAGCCAGACTGGCCAGAGGGAGGGGACATGTGTAGTTGGCCGGCCTGCCTGCTGGTCAAACTCCTGGTCAAGGGAACAATTTGCATATTAGCCTTTTATTAAAAGGATATACACTGAGTGGCCAGATTATTATGCGTTCAGAGATCATAATAATTTGGCCATTCGATGTATAAACTAGAGGCTTGGTGCACAAAATTCGTGCACGGAGGGGAGTTCCCTCAACATAGCCTGCACCCTCTCCAATCCAGGACCCCTTGGGGGATGTCCTACTGCCGGTTTAGGCCTAAATCAACAGTTGGACATCCTTCTCGCAATCCGGGACTGCTGGCTCCTAACCTCTCACCTGCCTGTCAGCTTGATCACCCCTAACTGCTCTCCCCTGCCAGCCTGATTACTCCCTAACTGTCCTACCCTGCTGGCCTGATTGCCCCTAACTACCTCTGCGTTGGCCCCCACCACCATGACTTTGTCCAGAAGGATATCAGGAAGATGCCCAGTCAAATTAGCATACAGTGGTACCTCGAGATAGAGTTTAATTCATTCCGTAACCTTGAGGCGTGGGAAACTATGAGACGCTCAAGTAGCCGTAAACTGGTGGGTTGTGTGCAGCCAGCTGATCCACGCGATTACTCCTATCTCAAATGTTGCTCATATTTCAAAGCAAAAATCGCTCGCTCTATGGCTCGTATCTCAAAAATCTCGTATGTTAGGGCACTCATATCTCGAGGTACCACTGTATTACCCTTTTATTAGTATAGATATACATACCATCAAATTCAGAAAAAATCACTCCTAATTGTCCTCCCCTTCATTAAAACAATTACTGGGATTTTTATCCACTGCAGTATTCACTTGAGCTACTCTAACATAACACTACAATTTAAACTAGAAGTCAGACTTGTCACTATAGCATATTCATCTCATATCTGGGGAATCATAAAAAATGCAATTAATTTCAAGAATTAAATCAGTGAACACTAAAGTACTTAACAAGCATTAAAGACAGATACAAAGACACACACACAAAGTCTGCTCTCAAGAGATTAACAAGTTTTTCAGAAAAAAAAAAGAGCTAAATAGAAAGCAGTATGAGATACTACTACTATCTGAGAATCTACTATGCCTGTCTGCCAAGAACTCTTATAGGCAATAGGGATACAGTATGTTTTACAGTATAATTCAATCTTAAGAAGTTTTAAATTTGGAGTAGGATGGGTAATGGGGGGAGGAAAAGACACTGTTAGAAAAGAAACAAAATACGTGACACTCTCATTCACTCAGCATACCATCGCCAGCATAATCTTTCCCCGAATCAAACAATCTTCCCCAACCAAACATTTCTTACTCTATTAACCATCACAGCTGACTTCCAACTAAAACACAGATAAGCCCGGCCAGCGTGACTCAATGGTTGAGCATTGACCTATGAGCCAGGAGTTCATGGTTTGATTCCCTGCCAGGCCACAGGCCCAGGTTTCGGGCTCAATCCCAAGTGTGGAGAGTGCAAGAGGCAGTCGATAAATGATTCTCTCTCATCATTGATGTTTCTATCTCTCTCTCCCCCTTCCTCTCTGAAATCAATAAAAATATTTTAAATAAAAAGATAATAAAACACAGATGAAAGATATGCTATGTAATAAAAGCCTAATATGAAAAGTGTCCCCTCAGGTAGTCATTCGACCAGAAGTTCAACCACTAAGCTATGACATGTGCTGACCACCAGGGGGCTGCATAGAACATAGCAGGTGTTGGAGATACAGCGCTGGCAGCAGGCGGCAGTGAAGGCACTGCCGGCCCCAATGTGCCCTGATGAGAGAGGGACAACAATAGGATGGTGGAGCAGGTAAGTGGGTGGCATCAGGCCAAGACAGGTGGGAGCAGGGGCTCAATTGCCCTGTGGACAGTGACCAGCGGCAGCAGCAGAGGGTGGATCCACCGCCCAGCTCCCAGGCGCTTGAGGCAGTCGGGCACCCAACCCTGATCAATCACCCCACAGGCCACAATGAGCAGCTGCAGCGGGGTGGGGAGGTGGGGAGGAGAGGGCAAAGAGACCACCCAGCTCCCAGGCACTGAGGGAGCTAGGCAGGGGGCTCAATCTTGATTGATCACCCCACAGGCGGGATGGTGGAGGTGAGGGGGCAGCACCAGGCCAAGGAAAGGAGCTAGGTGGGGCTGCATGCCTGCAAGGCCAGAAGCATGACTGCGGCTGCAAGGCTGGGGGCACAAGCTGGGGCCTGATCTCTGCAGGCCACCCCAAGGGACCCCACCCATGCACAAATTTGTATACCAGGCCTCTAGTATTTTTATAGGAAATTACCTTGCTAAAACTTAACTAATTCTACAAATCTGATCTAAAATGAATTCCATGGTAAGCACCAAATACTTCACATAATTGAATAAAAAGAGCTCTAAAGTGGATTCAAGCAGGGGTAGCAATGAAGCTCTGCATCAAAACAATCTTATGGCTTGGAGGGTCATGACTGGGCCTGTAGTTTTTCTTCAAACAAGAAGTCATGCCCTACTGGTAGTTCCTGAAATCAATGTGGCTGTCAACCAGCATCTTACCTAATAATAGATAAACATGTAAATTGTACCTCCACTACACCTATTGCCAATCAGTGAGTATGCAAATTAACCTAAAATGGCAATTAATTTGCATACATAGGCGCCCAGCGCCTGAGTCCCAGGAACATCCTGGCACCCAGGTCACTCTGAGGTAAGCCCATATGGGCCCTGAGCAGCATGGGAAGGGCCTGCGCCAGGGGGCTCCTGGGAAGGGCCACGCCTGCAATCAGAACCGAGGGGGCAGGGACGGAGCCAACAATCAGAGGGAGCTGGAGGTTCCCAGCCCAGACCTAAAGCCCCAGCCAGAGGTTTAGGCCTGGGCAGGGGCGAAGCCAGCAACTGGAGGGAGCTGGGGGTCCCCTGCCCAGGCTGAAACCCTCGGCCAGAGGCTTTCAGCCTGGGCAAGGGCAGAGCCAGTGATCATAAGAAGCTGGGGGTCCCCTGCCCAGGTCTAAAACGTCGGCTAAAGGCTTTAGGCCTGGGCAGGGGCGGAGCCAGCAATCGAAAGCAACTGGGGGTCTCCTGCCCATGCCTAAAGACTCAGCCAGAGGCTTTAGGCCTTGGCAGGAGCGGAGCTGGCAATTGGTATAAACTACAGAGGAAACACCTTCTCTGGCCGCTTACTGGCTAAGCTCCCTGTATGCCACTGGTAATATTCTTAGTAACTTGGGTAATAAGAATTCAAAAAGGTCATCTAGGGTTTTTCCACCACACTTCTGGAGAAAAAAACGAAGGTTTGCTGCTAAAGGGCTAAGAAATGTCCTATCCTGCCCTAGCCAGTTTGGCTAAGTGGAGAGCACCTCACCTGCCGAAGGCACATTCTGGGTTCAATTCTGATCAAGGCCATGTACCTAGGCAACCAATCAAAGTGTTCCTCTCACTTTGATATTTCTCTTTCTTTCTCTTTCTCTAGAAGTCAATGGAAACATACACTCAGGTGAGGATTAAAAAAAAGGAAAGAAATGTCATATCCTATGAAAGACACATCTTGAAAATGACTAAAGAAAGTTGTCATTTTTTCACGGTGAAGGGACTGGAGTCCTTGTTGATGAAAACACCTCGGTGGCTGTGGTGACTGACAGTAGCTGCAGCAGTGGGGTGATGGGGCTGGTGCCTTCCCCCTGATCAGCCCGGTTGCCTCCCACAGCAGGCCGAAGCTGTCAGTAGGACATCCCCTGAACACTCCCAGTATGTGAGAGGGGGTAGGTAGAGCTGAGGAATCCCCAACCCTAGTGCATGAATTTCATGCACCGGACCCCTAGTTACTTTAATAATTTTAAAAATAACAAAAAACAGAATACGTAAGACTAACCTGCACAGTTTAAAGGAAAGAAATGCTTTTGTGAAACTTCTGTTTCAGCGGCACATGTGTGTACACTGGGTCACAATATAAAAAGACATTTTCTTCCTTTCAATCTGTCAAAAGTGAAAATAAACGGCTTAATGTTAACAAACGATTAAGTGAAAACCCGGGTTTCTTATCCATGCACCTTCCACTTATGATCACTTAATTCCTACTGCCACTGTGTATCTATAGCCAAAGAAATTCACATATAGCATCTGTCCAATATGGGTATTGTGCCTGGCTACCCTCACTATAGCACCAGAGTCGAGTCCCATTATCAACTCCAACAATTCTTACCATGCCAACCACAAATCAAATCTTCTGATCAGCAAAACAAAGCTTGTTTTTCAAAAATGAGATCAAAGAATTCTAACCAGAAGCAAATTATAGATGCATTAAAACAGCTAAGATAGCAAGTACAATTACTGTAGGGCTTTTAAAAATAATAAAGGTTTTCAGATCCCCACTCTCATTAACAAAATCCTGGTGTCCAAAGTCAGAACTTAAGCCTGGGAACCTCTATTTTAAATTATGTTATCTCCAGATCAGTAGAACCTGGGATGGATAGTCTACTTATCTGAACTATGAAAGGATTTATGTGAGTGGTAAACAAGGCCAGTAACAAAATGAGCAGCATGTTCTCTTCTTCAACGGTCCAATCCTATCTAATAAAAGGGTAATATGCAAATTAACCGTTACTCCATCAAAAAGCCGGTAGCACCCAGTCCTCTTAGCCCCTCTGGAATCCCCTAGTCCGGGGCAGCTGCTGAGAGCAGGCCCCATGAGTGGCCTGGTGGAATGCTTGCTTCATCACCACGGCAACGAGGCAATTGTTCCAAGTCCAGTTCAGATGAGCCTCTGGGCAGCAGGCGTGGAGTAGCCAGGCCCTACAGAGAGGTATTAGTGCACAGATTCATGCATAGAGCTACTAGTCTATATTATAAAAAGCCAGTGACCATAACACCATAACAACCAAATGACCAGGAGGTGCATGGGATACCTCTCAGTCCCTCCCCACTGGCTCAAAAGCCGCTCATGGCAGTAGGGTGGGGCTCGAGGCTCGCACTGTATAATGAGTCTTGCACAAAGGGGGGTCACACGGCAAGGCAGGGCTCACGTGGTGTGGTGAGGCTTGTGCGGAGGGGCTCATGCAGCAAGGCAGGGCTCGCGGCTTGTGTGGTGGGCTCATGGTTTGCATGGTGGTTTGCAGCAGCGATCTATTTATACACAATTTCATGTGCACTGGGCCTCTAGTTTTTAGTAAATGTGAACCCTGAATAAATCAGGAGAAATTATATTGAGACCATTTAATCTTTTAAAAGAATAAAATAGACAGTAGTCATTTAAATAAGTGGATTTTTTAAAAATATATTTTATTGATTTTTTACAGAGAGGAAAGGAGAAGGATAGAAAGTTAGAAACACTGATGAGAGAGAGACATCGATCATCTGCCTTCTACACGCTCCCTACGGGAGATGTGCCTGCAACCAAGGCACATGCCCCTGACTGGAATTGAACCTGGGACCTCTCAGTCTACAGGCGATGCTCTATCCACTGAGTCAAACCGGTTTTGGCTAAATAAGTGGATTTTAAAAGTTCACATGATCTTGCCCTGGCCAGGTGGCTCATTTAATTAGAGCATCTTCCCGATACACAAGGATTGCAGGTTCAACACCTGGTTGGGCCACATACAAGAATCATCCAATGAACCAATGCAATAACAAATTAATGTTTCTCTCTTTCCCTTGGAAATCATTCAATAAAAAAAGTTCACATGATCTTGACTGCTCAGATATATAAACCTATCCAGAAGGTTACGTTACCAGATGCTTCCATTTAAATGACACTGATGAAATAAAATGACAATTATGGGAATTAGTGATTGCCAGGAGTTAGGGATAGGGGTAGATGTGTAGTTATAAAAAAGAAACCCTTATAAAGATGAACTGTTAAATATCTTGATTATGGTGGTGGATACACAAATACACATATACAATGAAACTGCAGAGAAACACACACACACACACACACACACACACACACACACAATTGAATAGAAGTAAAACTCAGGAAATCTTAAATAAGATCAGTCGATTATATCAGGGTCAATACTCAATTTAAAATAATATTGTGCTTTGAAAGTTGTTACCATTGGGAGAAACTAGGTAAGATATTCAGGATCCCTCTGAATTATTTTTTGCAAATTTAACATAGAATCATCTCGATAAAAAAAAATCAATTTTAAAATGTGAACATAAACAATTCACAAGTTGGTAAGAACAAACAGCCCATGCTGAGAGCACACATACTGGTATGGAATAGTCAACTTAAAGGCAAACATTTTAATACTGCTACCATAAATTTGTTGATGACTAAACTTGATATTAAAATTCAATTTCAATTAACTCTGGATACGTAAGTTTTCCAACTTATATAGCTTTTAGCCATTGACTTAGCTGTGTAATTTTTCATAACTTACAGTAAGCAGTTTCCATTGTATGCTTAGCCATAAAGTTACTTAAATTTTTCAGTAGATAAAAAAATTCAATGCACTAGATCAGTTCAATGTATCTTTACTTGATACCTTACAGGCTTTTTACATTTAGTTTTCTGCACCAAATCAAAAGATGACTTTAATATATAATGCATATATGACTACAAATCTGGCTGTCTACTTAATTAGAAAGTAACAACTCCTTATCTCAAAATGTGCTTCTGGGATAAAGAAACCTGTACCATCAATTGTTCTTATAGGAGATAAAAATCAGCAAGTTATTGGGTGTGGTTTCCCCCCTGGTCACTAACATAAAAAAGAAGGTTTCCCCATTTTCCCCTTGTGCTTTAATACATTAAGTTATCAACTATTTAAACCAATAAGACAAAATAATTCTTACTGGATTACTGAATTCACCTTTGTAAAAGTAAACAAAAATTATGACCCATTTTCTAGATAAGGTAAGTAAACATAAAGTCACACTCCTTACCCCAAAGCTGGAATAAGGAATTCAAAGTTTCAAGTATGAGCTAAAACCCAGAGTTCCCAAAGCCAGGTTGAAGGTTCTCATTTTCATTCTGACTTAATGGTATGGGCAGCAGAGATTTTTAGAAGCTCCAGGTAATACTAAAGTGTGACAAATTTGAGAACCACTGGACTTACTTCTGAAAATTTCCTTATACCAAGTTCTTAATCTTTTTATTTCAGGACCTCTTTACTCTTAAAAATTGAGGATTCCCCCAAATTATTTATTGTGGTATTTATATTTATAGATAGCTGTCATGTTAGAAATTAAAACAGAAAAGCAAAAAGTAATTCATTTTAAAATGATAAAACTCATCACTTCCCCTAAAAAACCTGAAGTGACCTCTGAAAATGGTTCGCTATTCACTGACCCGGAAACCCCCACAAAATCATGAAAAGCAAGATTCAACTTAAAGAACCCTTGTGACATTAACCCAAGCCATCGAGGGTATGCAAAACCACCAAGTACCTGAAGGATATGACTTCACAGAAACAATGTGTGCAATTTTATTCTGTCATTACGATGTAGAGTTGGTAGGGCAAACAGTGGGGCTAGACCAGGAGTGGGGAACCTTTTCTCTACCAAGGGCCACTTAGATATTTATAACATCATTCGGGGGCCATACAAAATTATCATCTTAAAAATTAGCCTGCTATATATAGTCAAACATTAACTCACCCCAATGCCTTGGCAGAGACCAAATGATTTTACTGGCTTTAGATGGCCCGAAGACCAGACATTCCTTACACCTGGGCTACACAATAGGTTAGTGGTCCAAAAAGAGTGAATTTTTGCTGCATATGCCTAAAAATGCAGAGTAACGCTGAACTTAAGGGTTTGAATGTAGATTCTCTAGTCACTGAGCATATCCAGGTGAACAAAAGCCCTCAAGATATGGGGTAGAACTTCCAGAGCTCATGGTAGATGACCCCATACATGAGCTCCCTGCCACACTGAGAGTATCCCTACTGAGAAAGAGCAGATGGTTCATGAACCAGAGGAGACTGCACAGAAAAAAAAGACATGCCAGAAGAAATAAAGAAACAAAAACTAATGGCCCAAGAGTAAACTTAACATGCTAATCCAAGTTTTGAAAAACTGATAAACTCATTATAATAACTATCTCCCCACCCCAAAAACTAGTAAGAATGGCTTTTTTTAAATGTATTTTTTATAAATCTCTTTAGTGTCTAACTCAATTGAAAACAGATGGATTCTCATGTCTGCTTCTGCATTCAATCTGTTACACTATTATTTGGGATAAAGTACCGTATTTTCCGGCGTGTAAGACAACTTTTTAAACCAGGAAAATCTTCTCAAAAATCAGGGATTGTTTTATACGCCGGGTGTCATCTTATAGGGTGGCTGCTGAAACTTCCAAGCCGGACTGGAGAATCTGCTGGAAAATCTGCTGTCATAGCTTATGGTGGGGGAAGCTCAAAAATGGCCATGGCCGCATCCCTGCCGTATGCAGCGACCTTAAGAAAGCAGCAAGGGCAGCGCTATACAAGCAGGGTAGAAGAAAATCCACTCACCAGGATAGGTGGAAAGGACTTAACATGGTCCCGATGACAAGGTGAGGGGGCGCCTCACTGGGGAGATATAAGTGAAGGGTGGAGCAAGCTGCAGGCATCCAGGACGCTCAAAGTATGGAAAAAAGAGATAGAGCGGCTGCTGTGCCCAGAAAAACACACACCTTCCACCTGTCTGCCCCGCCCTTATATCCTATTACCGTACCTTCTTCTCTGCCTCTCAGATCTCGCTCCTGAAGACTGCAGTGAGGCGGCGCAGGTGCACGTGCAAGATCTGAGAAGCAGAGGAGGAGGTAATAGGATACAAGGGCGAGCCAGACGGGTGAAAGAGGCGTGTCTGCACTACCACTCTGATAGTCTTGGAGACAGGGAGGACTGGGCAGGCAGGGAGAGCTGACCAATCCAAGCAGGCTTTGTATACAACAACTAGCCAATCGCCGATAAAGTACATAGCTTGCCATGATTGGCTGTTGTATACTGGGTACCACATACAGTACAGCACCAGTATCTGTACCTGTTCATACAGTATAGCACCAGTACATACAGTAGATATACAAATGTCCAACAATCAAAACCCCATCATGGCTCCACCAGCAAGAAGAAAGAAATATGAAGCCAATTTCAAACTTAAAGTTGTAAACTTTGCCATGGAACATAACTGCGCTGATGCAAGACAATATGTAGTAACAGAAAAGATGGTTCAGGACTGGAAAACAAATGAAAAAGCATTAAATAGTATGCCAAGGGGTAAGTGTGCATTAAGAAGAGGCACGCCACATTGGCCAGAACTCGAAAAACATGTAGCAGACATGGTGAATGAGCATCGCCAAAAAGGTTAGGTAGTGACATGAAATAAAATATATTTGTTTGCACTTCAGCAGCCAAATCTAACCCAGATCATAGCAACAGATTTAAGGCCACTGTATCCTGGTGTACTAGATTCATGGAAAGGCATAATATGGTACTAAACATGGCTATGTGTTAAGTAGTATTGGCAATATGGATGAAACTCCAATGAATTTTGATATGGTTGGAAATAAAACTGTCCATCAAAAAGGTGAAAAAACAATTTTAATTAAAACAACAGGACACGAGAAGTACAGTTTTAGTGATATTAGGATGCACAGCTGATGGCGCCAAACTGAGAGCAATGATTACTTTTAAAAGAAAAACAATGTCGAAACTCAAGTTCCCTGTTGGTTGTTTTGTACATATGAATGAAAAAGGCTGGATGGATGAAGAAGGGGTAAAGCTATGGCTTGATAATGTATGGAGCAGGTGACCAGGTGGACTTATTAAAAAACATAGTAGTCTACTGGTGTGGGATATGTTCAGGGCTCATTTAACTGCTAGCACCAAGCAAAGGCTTGCAAAACTAAACACAGATGCGGCAGTTATTCCTGTAGGATTGACATCATTGGTACAGCCACTGGATGTGTGCCTAAACAAGCCATTTAAAGATCACATTCAAGAACAGTGGAATGAATGAATGGTTAGCGGCAAAAAGTCATTCACAAAAGGAGGAAACATACATGCTCCACAGTTGGATGTTTTGTGCAAGTCTGTCATAAAAGCCTGGAATGATATTGATGCAAAAACAGTAATCAAGTCTTTCAAGAAGTGTGGCATATCAAATTCATTAAGTGGTATGGAGATGACTACTTGTGGCAAGATGAAGAGGAAGCCGAAGCTGAGACCACACCATCTGATATGGAATTCGATCCATACGATGACGTTCTTACAAATGTATCACAAGATGTAATTGATGTACTTATGATATCAGATGACGAACAGGAAGAAGATTTTAAAGGCTTTTCAAGGGAAACTGTCATGCCAACAAAACCTATAAAAATACCATAGCTTGAAGTTATGATGCGTGTTGATAACTTGCCAGGGACTTGCCTGGCACTTGCTCTCTCTCTATTATTTGTTATCTTCCTCCTATCATCATCAATTCCAGTTTGGTTGACAGCTTAGAAAACAAATAGCATGGCAGCTCCCATGGGTTTATTGTCTTATCCTTCTTTCAGCTTTAGAGTGAATTAGGAAAAGTTTAATCTACTTGCACTGTTTTATGTTTACAAGTGACAGTTTTCCTGCTAAGTACCTGCATGTCATAAGCATTTGAATTAAAATTACCATATTAAAATCAAATCTGATGTTTTCTTAATTTTTAATGGTGTACATTGGAAGAGGGGTAGTCGTATAAAGTGTAGCCCAAACTCTATATTTTAACTGGAAAAGTTGGGGGTCATCTTATTCCCCAGTCTTATATGCCGGAAAATACGGTATATGAAAAATATCTAGACCCATACAAATACATATTTGGAAAAGTAGTATTTTAATAGCCTTCTCAGAGAATGTGGATACTTTTTGATATTCCAACAAAATTTGACAAGTGGTAGCTTAATAAATATTAAGTGTAATGTGACATCTGAAGTCACACCAGTAAGCTTTTTGAACTCTGTCACATTTAAAGGCACTGGTTTATTTGGCACTTTGAAACATTTATTGACCATTTGGAAAACATCATTCACTGACCATTTGGAAAACACTGGTTCCACAGAATTACACATATCTGTCACAATACTTATAAAACAAAATAATCATCTTTATTAAAATCATCACTGGTGTTATAAAAAACTATTAATTATCAGGAAATTCAATCTCACATGGAAATCCAAACTCTTTGGAAACTTATTTTTTTTTATCATTGGCGACAAATACAATGGTTTTCCTTGAAGCAAGAGTTGAGTTTCATTGAGGCTACACTGATCTTCAAAAAAACTGCCATATATTCAAGTTTGAATGCCACAGCTTGTCATTCTTTATTTTTAAATTTAATAGTTTCTGTACATATTTTATTTGTTAAAGCAGTTTAATGTCCACAACAAGTGATAAAGATACACACAACATCCAGGATCAGCATGGTACATTTGTTTCTGTATGCGTGTTTCATGGTATGCTTGTTAAAATCAGTGTACCAATATTGATGCCTCATTACCTGGTATCACCCAAAGCTCATGATTTACATGAGGGTTCCCTCTTGATATTGGGTTTGATAAAACGTATGGGTTTTTGAGAAATGGGCTTCTTTCACTTAGTCATATGTGTATAAGGTCCCTCCATCTTTTTATTATTACTATTCAATACTTCATTTCTTTTTAGCACTAAATATGATTCCATTGTCTTGATGTACCAGTTTGTTTATCCATTTACCTACAGGCCATCTTGATTGCTTCTAAGTTTTGGCAAGTATGAATAAAGCCCATAAATAACTTTCATGTGCATGTTTTTGTAGGGATATATTTTCACTTTATTTGGGTAAATATCAAGAAGCATAATTGCTGGATCCTCTGGTAAAAGAATGCTTAGTTTTATAGGAAACTGACAAACTGTCCACAGTAGCAGCACAATTCTGCATTCTCATCAGAAACAAATGAGAATTGTTCCACATCTTCACCAGCATTCAGTATTTGTCAATGTTTGGGATTGTAGACATCCTAATAAGTGTGTAGTAGTATGTGATTTGAGCATCTTTTCGTAAGCTGATTTGACATATGTATATCTTCTCTGGTAATGTGTCTGTTCAAATCTTATATTCATTTTTTAATTGAGTTTTTCATTTTCTTTCTTTTTTTTTAAAATATATTTTATTGATTTTTTACAAAGAGGAAAGGAGAGGGACAGAGAGCCTTAAACATCGGTGAGAGAGAGACATCATCGATCAGCCACCTCCTGCACGCCCCTACTGGGGATGTGCCCGCAACCAAGATATATGCTCCCGACCAGAATCAAACCTGGGACTTTTCAGTCTGCAGGCCAACGCTCTATATCCATCGAGCCAAACCGGTTTTGGCAAGTTTTTCATTTTCTTATTGTTAAACTTTTTAAGAGTTCTTTATATATTTTGGATAACAGTCCTATATCTTCTACAAAAATGTTTTCCCAGTCTGTGGCCTATCTTCTCATACTCTTATTTTAAAGTTTCATGAAATGAAATGAGTGGTATACATTTCTAAGTTTTTACAAATGCATAGGATTATGAAACAAGCACAATCTACAGCCCAACTCCATCGCCTTCACATATACCTTCATACTGACACTGTCAGCAATCTCCTACAACTACTCCTAGCCCTGCAACTACTGTTCGTCAAACTGACATCAACAATAAATTTTAGATCACAAAAAATATAGTTATAGGCTTTACCTAAATGTTTCTACTGCTTTGGTTGTCAGGTAGCTTATAGTCAAAGATTAAGAAAGCATGTTAGTAATGCTCTACAGCCCTGCTTGTAAAGTTCCAAGAGAAATGGTTGAAAGTACACTTTGCACCCAGGCAGTGTGGCTCAGTGGTTGAGCATCAACCCATGAACCAAGAGGTCACCCAGTTCCATTGCTGATCATAGCACATGCCTGGGCTTCGGGTTTGATCCCCAGTAGGGGGTATGCAAGAGGCAGCCAATCAATGAATCTCTCTTATCATAAATGTTTCTATATCTCTATCCTTCTCCCTCTCTCTAAAAGATCAATAAAAACATTTTTTTAAAAGAGTACACAGTGCTTTAATAGGAAAATGTGGCTAATTAAGCACAAAAAGATCAGACCTTTGTTCACATATACAAGCAAACTGCTCACTTCCTGCCTAGTACCCCTGTTCTCACAATTTAGTGTTAAGTTGCTGGTGTGGTCTCTTCATCAAGCAGGAGGAAATAACTTCAGGGTCCTAGGGAGAATTTGAGTTTGTTTTGTAGAAAAAATAAATGCCTTTAAGAAAGCTGTCACTGTCCAACTTGCCGGGCATGATGGCTCCCGCAAAGAAGGGTGGTAAGAAGGGCTGTTCCACCATCAGTGAGGTGGTGACCAGGGAGTATACCATCAACATGCATAAGGGCATCCACCGTGTGGGTTTCAAGAAGCGTGCCTCTTGGGCACTCAAGATCGAAAATTTGCCATGAAGGAGATGGAGACTCCAGTCATACACATGACTCAACAAAGTTGTCTGGGCCAAAGGAGTAAGGAATGTCCCATATCGTATCCAGGTAAGTTTGTCTAGAAAAACGTAATAAGAATGAAGACTCAACAAACAAATTATATACATTGGTCACCTATGTGCCTGTCACCACTTTCAAAAATCTACAGACCATGAATGTGGACGAGAACTAATGCTGATAGTTGAATAGTTATACAACTGCAAAAAAAACAAGAAAGTTGCCACCAGCAGCTGACGTCCAGAAGTCTGGTTGTACAAAATGTTATCTGTGACTAAAGAAACACATTCACTGAAACTCCTTCTCCCTTGTGTCAACTAAAAAAAAACTCCCTACTGTTGCTTTTTGAAGAAGATGGATTTGAGAATTTCTGCTCTCCCAGCTTCTGACTTTGGCCAAATCAAATAAATCTTTCTCTAGCTCCAAGCACTGCTGCCTCAGTGTTTGCCTTACTAGTGCATCAGATACATGAACCTGAATTTTGGGAGGTGGTTCAAAAACAATCTGTTCCCCATCATTTAAGCCTTTGTCTTTTCCAGAATGTCATATAAACAAAATCGTGCACTGTGTAGTCTTTACAGTCTGGCATTTCTCATCCTATATAATGAAGAGCTAATATGCAAATGGTAGTCACACCCTCACGGCTCTGACACTCAACACTGGGGAGGGAGGAATGGGGACCACCAGGCACAAATGAGCTTGCAAAAGAGAAATGGGTACCAGCCAGGCTGCAGCCTGGGAGAGGGACAAGCCACCCGCCCCGCAGTCCTAGGCACCTGCAGTTACCGCCCAGGTGAAGCCACCCATCCATGGTCCCCTGTGGCTGCAGACAGGTACTAGGTGCCTATGGCTGGCTAGAGGGAGGGGATCCTGGATCCCGGGTGCAGGGCGATCAGGCCAGCAAGGGAACAGTTAGGGGCGATCAGGCAGGCAGGCAGAGGGGTTAGAGGCAATTAGGAAGACAGGTGAGTGGTGGTTAGGATCCAGTGGTCCCAGATTTCGAGAGGCAGTCGGACATACCCCAAGGGATCCCAGATTGGAGAGGGTGCAGGCCAGGCTGAGGGATCCTCTCTCCCATGCACGAATTTCATACACTGGGCCTCTAGAGATTCATTAATGTTATTGCAATTATAAAAAAAAAATTTAGCTGAATTCTATGGAAACTAGTGGCCCGGTGCATTAAATTCATGCACATTAAAAGGGGATTAATTAGAGGAAATAATTTAATATTGCTATTTGCCCTTTCTCTATATTAGAAGTGTCAGAGATAAAAGAAAATTAGTAAAATATATATTAAAACCTTCCTCCTGTCTGAGTCTGGGGCTCAACACAGGACCCAGAGTCAAGTCCCTGCCCTCCCACATCCACCTCAAAATCGCATGAGACCCAGACCTGGCCAGCCCCCGCCCAACTGGACGAGATACAGACCCTGCCAGTCCCACCCTTGTCAAGTCCTGCCTCAGTTCCCCTGGCCCAGCGCCAGGACAGGGGGCATGGCCTGAGGCCCCTCAGCCCAGATCGGGGCGGGGGCATGGCTTGAGGTCCCCTGTCAAGCCCCACCAGCTGTGGGACATGACCTGAGATCCCATCAAGCCCCGCTAGGTGTGGGGCATAATCCGAGGTCCCCCTTCAAGCCCTACCAGGTGGGGGGGGCCTGAGTTCCCCCAACCCAGCACTGGAAGTGCACGTTGAGGTCCCCTGTCAAGCCCCGGTGGGTGGGGAGCACGGCCTGAGGTCCTCTGTCAAGCCCCACCAGGCAGGGGGGCATAGCCTCAGGTCCCCTGGCCCAACAATGGGTGGGGGGTGCAGCCAGAGGTCCCCCGGCCTGGTGTCAGGGTGAGAGATGCAATCTGAAGTCCTATCAAGCCACACCTGGTGGGGGTATGGCCTGAGATCCCCTAGCCCAGGTCCTCCATCAAGCCCCGCCGGGTAGTGGGCATGGCTGAGGTCCCCATCAAGCCCTGTCAAGTGGGGGGTGTGGCCTGAGGTACCCTGGCCTGGCGCTGGGGGGTAGGGGAGCAGCCTGAGGTCCCTTAGCCCAGCACCAGGATGGGAAGTGCACCTTGAGGTCCCCTGTCAAGCCCCACCAGGTGGAGGGGGGCTCAGCCTGAGGTCCCCAGGCCTGGCACTGGAGTGGGGGGTGCAGTCTGAGATCCCCTAGCCCAGCACCAGGACAGGAAGCACACCTTGAGGTCCCATGTCAAGCTCTGCTGGGTGGGGAGTGTGGCCTGAAGTCCCTTGTCAAGCCCCATGGTGGGGGGGGGGGGAAATGGTGTAGCCTCAGTCCCTGCTGATTGCTTGTTAAGGCTCCTTATAGGAACTTGGCCTCAGTTGTGGATGCAGCCATCTTTGTGATGGAGTGATGATCAATCAGCATATTCCCTCTTTATTAGATAGGAGGCCACAGTTTCTTTATCTACTCACCAATTCAGGGATATTTAGATTATTTGCAGTATTTGGCAACTTGAACAAAATTGCTATAAACATTTGTGTGTAGACGTTGTTTTCAACTTTCCTGGATATATAGCTAGGATTTAAACTGCTGGGTCATGTAAGTTTACACTTAACGTTTTTTTAATATTTTTAATGGAATTGGGAATGAAGGAGGGAAGGGAAAACATCGATATGAGAGATACATCATCGGCTGCCTAAACCTGCAATCCAGATACATGCCCTTGACCAGGGATGGAACAAGTGACCCTTTTGGTTCTCTGGCGAAAAACACTGGCCAGAGCAATTTACAGTTCACTTTAATGGGAAACTGCCAAACTGCTTCAGAGTGGCTTTACTATTTGGCATTCCACCAGCAATAAATGCAAGTCCCAGTAGCATTACTTTCTTACTAACACTTGATGTTGCCAGCTACCACAAGGTAACAGTTGTTTTCTTGGTCATTCTAACAGGTGGTTTTAATTTGCATTTCACTAATGATAGACCATGTTTTCAAGTGCTTATTTGCTACCAATATATCTTGTCCATCAGAACTTTTGCCTATTTTTTTTTGTGTTGTTTCCTTGTTTTGAGCTCTCTCTGTTAACTACAAACAAATCCTTTGTCAGATATGTGATTTGCAAATATTATCTGATTGCCACTTTCATTCTCTTCATAGTATTTTTCAAAGAGCACAAGTTTTTAATTGTAATGAAATCTTAACAACTTTTGTTTTTAATCTTATTTAAGCCTTTCCTGTATTCTCTTCTGTCAATTTTATTGTTTCACATTTTACATTTAGATCTATGACCTATTTTGAGTTCACTTCTACATTAAGTATTAGGGATAGGCTTAGATTCTCTTCTTTTTACTCACATAATACCTACTTGTTCTAACACAATATGATGGAAAAAGAGACTATATTTTTCTACTAAGTCATCACATTTGTTAAAATCAACTGACTGTATTTTGTTGTGGTCTACCTTGGTATCTTGTTTTTTAATGTACTTTTTATTGATTTCAGAGAGGAAGGGAGAGGGAGAGAGAAACATCAATGATGAGAATCATTGAAAAACTGCCTCCTGCACACCCCCACTGGGGATCGAGCTTACAACCCAGGCATGTGCCCTGACCTGGAATCGAACCATGACTTCCTGGTTCATAGGTTGATGTTCAATCTCTGAGTGAGGCCAAGCCGGGCTACCTCAGTATCTTGATTACTGTAACTTTACAGAATGTCTTGAAATCAGCAAGATTTCAGATCAAAGTTTCCAATTATGTTGTTCTTTATCAAAAGTATTTTAGCAATTTATATTCCTTTCCCTTCTATAATTTCAAAAAGCAGCTTATTGTTCATAATCTACAAAAAATATTGTTAAAGTTCTGATGTTGGAGTGTTAACTGGAAGAGAAAGTACACCTTAATAATACTGAGTTTTCAAAATCACAAGCAGGTAATTCTCTAGAATTATTAAAGCTTTCTTTAATTTCTTTCATCAGTGTTTTGTAGTGTTCATTCGGCACACAAATCCTATACACATTTTTGTCAGACTGATGTATCTTGAGGGGTACTATTTAAATGGTTACCATTTTTTACTGATTTTCACAATTTTTATACATTGCCCATCTATTGTGCAATCTTGTTAAAACTCACTAAATCTAGAAACATTTTTGTAGATTCTTTGAGGTTTTATGACAAACAACTATGTCATCCACAAATAAGGACAATTTTATTTATGTTCTAAAGGCTCTTTTATTTCTTTGTCTTGACATACTGTACATGGAGGAGAAAGCATTTAGTCCTTCACTACTATGTATAACACTAGCTATAAATATTTGCAGATGCCTTTTATCAGGCAAAAGAAAATCCCTTCTATTCCTACTTGTATATAAGAATTTTTTTATCATTAAGTATGAAGAATTTTGTCAAATGCTTATTCTCCACTATAACAAATGAACATTTGTTTTTTCTTAACCTAATTACTAAATTACTCCAACTGATTTTCAAATGTTGAACAGCCATGCATCTCCAAAATAAATCACATTTGATCATGATTATCCTTTTATATATTGCTGGATTTTAATTACTAAAATTTTTAAAGATTTTTTTATTGATTTCAGAGAGGGAGAGATAGAAATGTCAATGATGAGAATCATTGACCAGCTGTCTCCTGCACACCTCCACAGGGATTAAGCCTGCAACCATGACCTCCTGATTCATAAGTTTATATTCAACCACTATGCAACACCAGCTGGGCTGAATTAATAAAATTTATGCATCTGTGTTTATGAGGGTAATCTCTTTATATCTTTGTCAGGTTTGTATCAAGACTCATTTGAGTTGGGAGGTACTCCTTCTAATATTTCCTGGAAGAGACAGAATAGACTTTGTAAATAGGGAAAGAACTTTATCCGTACTTCCCATCCCCTCCTTAAATCCTTAAAGAACTCGCCTGTGAAACCATTGGGACATAAAGTTTCCTTTGTTGGAATTCAGTTTCTTTAAAAAGTATAGGACTGGAGAAAATCCAAGATGGCGGCATAGGTAAACACCTACACTGCTGCCTCGCACAACAATTTCAAAACTACAACTAAAGGACAGAACGGACATCATCCAGAACCACAGGAAAGCTGGCTGAGTGGAAGTTCTACAGCTGGAAGGAAAGAAAGGGGCTCACAGAAACCCAGAGGAGCTGCAAAAAGCTGAGGTACGGAGAAGCGCACACTGAGAGAGCAGGTGCTCGAGTACCTGGCTGGCTTTCTCTGGCAGGAGGGAAATGGAGACTCCCAACAGCATTGAACCCCTTATCTTACGACACTAAACCCCAGATCCAGCCGAAACTCATATGGGGGGAGTTTGGACTGTGAAAAGAGAGAGGTGCACGGAAATTTAGGGGAGTCACAAAAGATCAGAGGCCTGGTGGCGCGCACGGCACTGCGCAGAGGACAGATTGCTGATGGTGCCGGTGGATTTCGCAAGTGGGCGGGAGACAGACCCTCCCAACTGTGCCACTTCTGACTCCACTAAGCCCGTTTCGGGCGAAACCCTGGAGACCTAGACTCGTGTGGTCCTGGTGCACAGGGGAGCTGGAAAGGCAGCGGTCTAGAGGCACTACGGACACCCGCACACAAGGACCGCTCCAGCTCCAGCGATTACCCAGTCACGTGAGACTCAGGGGCCGTGGAGGGCGGGGCCGACTGGAAGGCAAGGCGGTCCCTTAAACTCTGAGACTCCACCCATCCCAAGCTCAACAGAGGCTTCTTCAGTTTTGCAAGTCTGGTATCATAAGGCTGAACTCAACACAGAAGTTTCCCCGGCATAGTGAAAATGCCGAGACAAGGGAAGGGATCACAAACAAAAGAAATGGAGGGAAAAAAACGACGGAATAGAGAGTTCAAAACCACGCTTATAAGGTTTGTCAAGAATATGCTAGGAAAGATGGATAAACTTATCAAGTCCCAAGAGGAGATGCAAAAGGACCAACTAGAGATGCAAAAGATTCAACTAGAGATGATGGATAAATTTAGCGAGTCCCAAGAGGAGATGAAAAAGGACCAACTAGAGACACTGACTGAAATAAAAAATAATATACAGAGTCCTAACAGCAGCCTAGAGGAAGGCAAGAATCAAGTCAAAAATTTGAAATATAAAGAAGCAGAAAACATTCAACTGGAAAAGCAAGAAGAGAAAAGAATCCAAAAATGTGAAGATAATGTAAGGAGCCTCTGGGACAGCTTCAACGTACCAACATCAGAATTGTGGGGGTGCCAGAAGAAGAAAGAGAGCAAGATACTGAAAACCTACTTAAAGAAATAATGACTGAAAACTTCCCACATCTGGTAAAAGAAATGGACTTACAAATCCAGGAAGCACACAGAACCCTAAACAAAAGGAATCCAAAGAGGACCATACCAAGACACATCATAATTAAAATACCAAGAGCAAATGACAGGGAGAGAATATTAAAAGCAGCAAGAGAAAAACAGTTCATTACCTACAGGGGAGCACCCATACGACTGTCAGCTGATTTCTCAACAGAAATGATACAGGCCAGACAGGAGTGGCAAGAAATATTCAATGTGATGAATAGCAAGAACCTACAACCAAGAATAATCTATCCAGCAAAGCTATCATTCAGAATTGAAGAGCAGATAAAGAGCTTCACAGAGAAGAAAAAGCTAAAGGAGTTCATCAACTCCAAACCAGTATTATATGAAATGCTGAAAGGTACTCTTTTAGAAGAGGAAGAAAAAGGTAAAAGACAAAAAATTATGAACAAATACATTATCTATTAACAAGTGAACCTAAAAATTAAGTGAATTAAAAATTTGATCAAAAGAATAAACTGGTGAATATACTAGAATCAGGAGCACAGAAAGGGAGTGGACTGATAATTCTCAGGGGGAAAGGGGTGAGGGGTGTACAGGGAGAGACTGGACAAAAATCATACACCTATGGATGAGATCAATGGGAGGGAGGGAAGGGTAGTGGGAAGGGTCGGAGCTGGGTGGAGGGGTGCTATGGAGGGGAAAAAAGAGAAACAAATGTAATAATCTGAATAATAAAGATTTAATTTTAAAAAAAGTATAGGACTGTTCAGGTTATCTATTTCTTAAATAAGTTTTGGTAGTTTGTCTTGGAAGGAATTGATCAATTCCACTCAACTTGTCAAATATCAATGTTAATGATTTCTCTTACCCTTTTAAGACTCTGAGATCTGTAATGATAGCCCCTCCATTGTTCCTGATGTTAATCTGGCCCTCTCCCTCTCTAATCTCTCCCTATCTCTATCTCTTTGAACAGTGTATCATAATTTGAAGTAAAAAATAGGTTCCATGGCCCTCACCGATTAGGCTCAGTAAATAGAGCATCAGTCTGAGTACTGAAGGGTCCCAGGTTCAATTCCGGTCAAGGGCACATACTCAGGTTGCAGACTTGATCCCAGTAGGGGGCATGCAGGAAGCAGATGATCAATGATTCTCATCATTGATATTTCTTTATCTCCTCTCTCTCTTTCTCTGAAATCAATAAAAACCTTTGGAAAAAAAAAAAAAACACTGTAAAATTGCACCTTCTCACTCTACTTATTGAACAGAAAACAGATTTCAGTTTCTTAAAAAAAATATTTGTTCATTCAAGTCTGCAGTATACGTATAATCTTTCTACAATAGAGGTCCTACTCTATTAATGACTAGATAAATTTATAAATGGCAAAAATATAAATTCAGTTGATTATTCTACATTGAATTAAGTTTTCAACCAAAATCCTAGGCTAGCCGTAGCTGGTTTGGCTCAGTAGATAGAGCATCAGCCTGCAGAATGAAAGGTCCCGGATTCTATTCCAGTCAAGGGCACATGCCTGGGTTATAGGCTCGATCCCCAGTAGGAGGCATACAGAAGGCAGCCAAAAAAATTATTATTTCTCATCAATGATGTTTCGATCTCTCTCTCCCTCTCTCTTCCTGTCTGAAATTAATAAAAATATGTATATTTTTAAATCCTAGGATAGTTTTTAATTGCAAGCTCTGTAAGAATAAAAGACAATATGCATGCTGCACATGAGACAGAAAATTCAACCAAAATGGTATTTCTAGTAAACTGACATCACTTTCAACATTATCTTTGTATCTATATTCTATCCTATCTTATAAAAGAGTAATATGCAAATTGACCATCACTTCAACACACAAGATGGCTGCCCCCATGTGGACACAAATGACCATCACAAGATGGCCAGCAGGGGAGGGTAGTTAGGAGGGACCCCAGGCCTGCAAGGGAGGGCAGTTGGGGGCAATAAACCCTGCAGGGGAGGACAGAGGAGGGAAATTGAGAGCGACCGGGCCTGTAGGGAAGGGTAGTTGGGGGGAACCCAAGGCCTACAGGGGAGGGCAGTTAGGGGTTACCAGGCTGGCAGAGGAGGGCAGTTAGGGGCAATCGGGCTGGCAGGGGAGTGGTTAGGCCGTCATCAGGTTAGCAGGCAGAAGCGGTTAAGGGCAATCAGAAGGCAGGAAGACAAGCAGTTGAGAGCCAGCAGTCCTGGATTGGGAGAAGGATGTCCTACTGGGATTGGGCCTAAACAGGTAAGTCGGACATTCCTCAAGGAGTCCCAGATTGGAGAGGGTATAGGATGGGCTGAGAAATACACACCCCCGTGCACAAATTTTGTGCAAGGGCCTCTAGCATATATATAAAAGCCTAATATGCAAAGTGTCCCCTTGGGTGTTCCACTAACCCAGAGTTTGATCGCTCTCAATGACATGTGCTAACCACTAATTTACTTAAAAGCCCCACTGTTTGACCAATGAATTGTTTTAAAATATACCCTGCTAAAATGCAACTACACTGATCATCTTTATACAAACACTTTTTCCTTAGAACCATTTATTTCCATCATAACCAAGAGGAATTACTGAAGTGAAATAATTTTTGAAACTTCAGGTACACTATCCTTTCTTGCTTATGTATCTTGCTTTTGAGAATAAACTTATATTAAGATTTTTGTCACTTGCCTTCCATATTACTAGGTTCGGGGGGAAGAGGAGAGAACCTTACACATTTTAGTTGTTTGAATTTTTAATTATAAGGCATACTTCTTATGTCCCTGGAGTTAACACGAAATAGCTTAATAGGAAAAACACTGCTTCCCTTTGCTCAAACTACAATGAATCCTCCTTAATTAAATATTCTGAATTTGCAAATTTGCCTCCTTACTGAAATTTATCTGCAGCCCCACAGTCAATACTTGCAGTCTTTGGTGGTTATTTATAGTCATGCACAGAGCAGTAAAAATCTGAATCACCCAGAGCTCTTCCAGCTAAGGACTAAACAGGTGGTGGTCTGGCTTCTTGTTCCCACTCTCATACTGTAAGCAAGTGTTCTTTTGCAATTTATTGAATGTCATGTTTTTAACAAATTTGTTTTTATTATTATTTTGCTGCTTAAAATGGCACCCAAATGTTGGGCTGAAGTGCTGTCTAGTGTTCCTAAGCACAAGAAGGTTGTGATATGCCATAAGGATAAAAAATATGGTTAAGCAGGATTGGTTCAGGCACTAGTTCAGGCATAAGCTGTAATGAATCAATAATATACTTTAAATAAGGTATCTTTAAACAGAAACACACATAAAACAAGCTTATATTTTAATTGACTGATGCAAATGTTACCAGAGGCTCCCAGGAATCTAACCCTGCATTTCCCTTAAGCAGGATAAGAAACCTTTTTTTCTGCCAAGGGACATTTGGGTATTTATAACATCATCTGTGGGCCATACAAAATTATCAACTTAAATATTAGCCTGCTATATTTGATCAAACATTTAATTAACTCACCCCTAATGCCTTGGTAGGGCCAGACCAAATGATTTTGTGAGCCTTATGCAGGCCAGACATTCCCGACACCTGCCCTAGAGCAACAGGTCAATATTTGCTAGTTCAATGTTTGCAGTAACTTTGGAGAGCATAACTACCATGAGTAACAAGGATCAACTAGGGTTGACAGGACTAACTAGTCACCCAAAAAAATAATAGAATTGGATGATACATACAATGCAAGGATATTTTCACTCTCTTTTGAAATTTCCTTCAATTGCAGAAGCCCTACTTCAAGTCACATCTAGAAGCAAATTCAATATATACAGCACAGTTGTACCACTCTAATATTCATAACTCCTCCACAGAATATCTAAACCTTGGGTGATGGAGTACTATATCAACAGAGTGCAAAGAACAATGAACTAGGTGGGAAGCTAGGACTCTGTGTAAGGCTCGGGCAACTTCCTTTTTTACCTTGAAGCAATTCTAACACCTCTAGGTATTTGCTCAATCTTAAAATTAAAGAGCAGGATTATGGACTAGTAACATCATTCAATACTTAAAATTTGTAAAGCACAGAATGCTTATGACTTATAATCTTGTATTTTACAATAAAAAACCTATTGCTATTTTTAAAGCATGTTACAACTGGTTGTGATTTCCAGAAGTACCTTTATATATTTATAAATTTCAAAAAAAGCATTCTATGATTTAATAAATATCCATGTGGACAACTAAAATATCTTTTCTTGCTCTAGCAATTTGGCTCAGTGGACAGAGCATTGGCATGAGAACAAAAGGATCCCGTGTTTGATTCCAGTCAAGGGCACATGTCCAGGTTGCATGCTCTATCCCCAGTAGGGCCATGTAGGAGGCAGCCGATCAATGCTTCTCTCACATCACTGATATTTCTTTTTTTTTTTTAATATATTTTATTGATTTTTTTACAGAGAGAAAGGGAGAGGGATACAGAGTTAGAAACATCGATGAGAGAGAAACATCGATCAGCCGCCTCCTGCACGCCCCCCACGGGGGATGTGCCCACAACCAGGATACATGCCCTTGACCAGAATCAAACCCAGGACCCTTTAGTCCACAGACCAACGCTCTATCCACTGAGCAAAACCGGCTTCGGCACATCACTGATATTTCTATCTCTTTCTTCCTCTCTCTTCCTCTTTGAAATAATAATATATATATTATATATATTCCTCTTTGAAATTATATATATATATATATATATATATATATATAAAATACACACACACACACACACACACACACACTCACATATATATATATTTTTTTAATTCTGTCTTGCAGAAAGTCCAATTCAAAGACACAGGCAATCAAAGAAAAAAGACTAAATTAATTCGGCCTATTTTATATCATGAACTTTTATACAATTATTAAAATGCATTTGAAATGTTTTAAGCAAAAAACTTTACATCATCTAAAGTTATATGGGAAAATCATATTTTAAAAATTATAATTATTTTGAAATATATTTTTATTGATTTCAGAGAGGAAGAGAGAAGGAGAGAGAAACACCAATGATGAGAGACAATCATTGATCGGCTGCCTCCTGCACACCCTATACTAGGGATCAAGGCTGCAATCCAGGCATGTGCCCACTGAGAACTCTGAGGTCTAAACCCCAGCCCAGAGCACCAGAACTGAGAAAGGTATCAACTTAATACCTGGCTACAAAAAGCAGCAGGATTGCTGTCTGCCAGAGAGAACTGAAAATGCAGGCCAATGCACAAAATTTCGTATGCAGCCACTCACCTGGGTCTCCAGCAGTGGGGGAGCAGAGTAGACTGGAGCTGTGAGCAGAAGTCAGGGTTGGAGATCGGAGGGCAGCCACCTATTTCCTGTGCTGGGTCATTCCCTCATGCTGCAGAGGACATCTTTCTCCAGTGAACTTTGCTATCCAGGCAGTTTTAGTCTAGAGGGTTGAGGGAGGCCACCCTGTTGGAAGACCTTTCCCCCCACCTTGTGGTTGACAATCTGAGACTAATCAAAACTAAGTGTCAAAGGCTGATCTCTGTAGGCTTTTAGTTTTTGCCTGTTCTCATACAGGACACAGGGCTAGGAAAAGCAGACCCTGGTGCATATCTTGGTCCTTTCAAAGGCATATAGCCTCAGCAGTCACGAGCTGTGGATTACTGATAGCTCCAAACAAGGTACTCAAGGCCAGTCACAAACAGCATCTGACACTGTCCTTCACTAGAGATTGGGAATTGTAGCAGATCTACCTAACACACAAACACAAATGCAAAGACACAGCGAAAATGCGGAGTCAAAAAAAAAAAAAAAAACAAGAGATAAGAAGTTTATCAGACATAGAATTCAAAATAATGATGGCAAAGATGCTCAATAGATTGAGAATAGATACAGTAACTATGAAGAATGGCATAGCACTAATAAAGAACACACTGGAATACACAGCAGATTGGGAGAAGCCAAGGAAAAGATTAGTGAATTAGAATACAGGGTAGGACAAAAATCACGCAATCAGGAAATCAAAAAGAAAAAAACAATTAAAAAACAGGACAGCTTAAGGCAGTGGTCAGCAAACTGCAGCTTGCAAGCCACATGTGGCTCTTGGGCCCCTTGAATGTAGCTCTTCCACAAAATACCACGTGCAGGCAAGCACATACAGTGCAATTGAAACTTCATGGTCCATGTGCAAAAGTTAGTTTTAGGCCTGGGCAAGTCTATTTTGAAGACGTGATTCTAACACCAAGCCACACTCAAGGGGCCAAAGAGCCACATGTGGCTCGAGAGCCATGTTTGCTGACCATTGGCTTAAGGGAACTGTGGGACAATATGAAACCTAACAATACTCGCATCATAGGAGTGCCAAGAGGAGAAGAAAGTGAGCAAGGGGTCAGAACCTATTTGAAGAAATAATGGCAGAAAACTTCCCTAACCTGGTGAAAGAAAAAGTCACACAAGTTCAGGAGGCACAGAGTCCCAAGTAAGAAGAATACAAAAAGGCTCATGCCCAGACACATCATAATTAAAATGCCAAAAATTAAAGACAGAGAATCTTAAAGCAGCAAGAGAAAAGCAAATTGTTATCTATAAAGGAGCTCCAATAAGGTTATCAGCTAATTTTTCATCAGAAACTCTGCAGGCTACAAGGGAAATGGCATAATGTATTCAAGGTAACAAAAAGCAAGGGATCAGAAACCAAGTTTACTATATAAAGGAAGGTTATAATTCAAAATAGAAGGTGAAATACAGAACATCCAGACAAAAAAAAAAAAGGTTAAAGGAGTTTGTCACCACCAAACCAGAACTGCAAAAAATGCTAAAGGGACTTCTGTAATAAACAAATGGGACTACATTAAAATAAAAAGCTTTGGGCCCAGCCAGCATGGCTCAGTGGTTGAATGCCAATCTATGAACCAGGAGTATATACCTTGTTTGTGGGCTCTGTCCCCAATAGAAGGCAGTTGATCAATGATTCTCTCTCATCACTGATGTTCCTCTCTCCTTCTCCCTTCCTTTCTGAAATCAATAAAAATAGGTTTAAAAATAGTAACAAAAGGTAAAAAACTTCTACACAGCCAAAGAAACCATCAACAAAATGAAAATGAAGCCAACTGTACAGGAGAAATATTTGGCAATGATGCATCTGATAAAGGGTTAATATATAAAATATATAAGGAATACATAGAACTTAAAAGGAAGACAAACAATCCACTTAATCCAATTAAAATGGGCAAAGGACATAAACAGACACTTCTCCAAAGTGGACATACAGATTGTCAAGAGACATGAAAAAATGCTCAAAGTCAATGATCATCAAAGATGCAAATGAAAACGACAATGAGGTACCACCTCACACCTGTCAGAATGCCTACCATCAACAAATCAACACATGACAATTGCTAGCAAGGATGTGGAGAAAAGGGAGCCCTAGAAAACTGCTGGTGGGAATGTAGACTGGTAAAGTCACGGTGGAAAACAGTATGGAATTTCCTCAAAAAATTAAATATGAAACTGCCATCTGACCCAGTGATACCACTTCTAGGAATATATCCTAAGAAACAGAAACACAATCAGAAAGAATGTATGCACCCTTATGTTCATACCAGCACAATTTACAATAGCTAAGATCTGGAAACAACTCAAGTGCCCGTCAGTAGATGAGTGGATAAATAAAAGCTGTGGTACATTTACATCATGGAATACTATGCAGCAGTAAAATAGAAGGATCTCTTACCCTTTGAGACAGCATGGAGGGACCTGGAAAGTACCATGCTGAGATAAATAAGTCAGTCAGAGAAAGACAACTATTGCATAATCTCACTTATATGTGGAATCTAATGAACAAAATAAACCAAGGAACAAAATAGATCCAGAGACACAGAAGCATGGGACATAGTGTGGAATCTCAGAGGGAAGGCATGGGAGGGTGGGAAGTGATTAACAAAAGAACTCATATGCATATATGCATAACTCATGGACACAGACAATAGGGTGATGAAGGTTGGGGTTGGGATGGGGGTGGAGGCAGGCAATAAGAGGTTAAGGGAAAGGGGACATATGTAATACTTTCAACAATAAAGATTTTTTTTAAGTTTGAGAAGAAATAGTATATTTACATAGTTTCAAAGTATCTTCTCCAAGATACATGTTAATTTCAAAGGAATAAATAGTAACCAACAGAAAAAAACAGTATTAACTCAGTACAATAATTTCTGTTTCTGTATCACAGGGAATGAGATAGACGTTTCACCATATTGAAAGGATATGTTTAGAATAGTCTAACTTAAATCCTCCTATATAATAAAAGGCTAATATGCAAATCAACCAAACGGAACAGACACTCAATGCAGAAGCTGCCCCCTGGTGGTCATAGCACTCCTACAAGGGGAGCACCACTCAGCCAGAAACCAAGCTCGTGGCTGGCGAGCACAGCAGCAGCAGTGGCAGAAGCACTAAGGATATCGGACTGATGGATATCCCTGGGGAGCGGGCCTAAGCCATCAGTCGGACATCCCCTGAGAGCTTCCGGATTGCAAGAGGGTGCAGGCCAGGCTGAGGGACCTTCCTCCACCTGCCCATACACGAATTTCATGCAACAGGCCTCTAGTACAAAATAATATTTTGAGGTGGGAAGACAGCCCTTAGTTGCACAAAGAGATGCAGTCCATTCTCCAGAACAACTATCAGAGACATGCCACAAGACACTTGGACAAATGAAGTGATGATTTTAATTAGCCCTAAATTGGGTTTGCAGAGAATACAGGCTTTATTTGCAACTGAGGAAAGTATCGTATTTTTCTGGCATATAAGACAACTGGGCATATAAGACGACCCCCAACTTTTCCAGTTAAAATATAGAGTTTGGGATATACTCACCCTATAAGACGACACCTGGTGTATAAGACAACCCCCGACTTTGGAGAAGATTTTCCTGGGTTAAAAAGTCGTCTTACACGTCAGAAAATATGGTATGTGAGCAAATCTTTAAAAAAAAAAAAAAAAAGCATGTGTATGAGAAATAAAAAAGTAAAAATAAAAAATAATGAAGACAGTTCAAGTTAAGACCAAAGAGATAACCATATGAACCTTTGAATATGGACCAATTATTACATAATATTAAGGAATTATAGCTAATTTTCTTTGATGTGATGCTGCATACTAATATTGTATGCTGAAGCATTATGTATTATGAGGTCTGCAACTACTCTCAAATAGCTAAAAACATGCATGTGATTATGTACTTACATATGTAGAGACAAGATATATTAGCAATTTTGTTTATCAATACACACATAACAACGTGGGATCATGTTAAATCTACAGATCAAGTTGAGAACTCAATATCTTGACAATATTGAATCTTTATATCCAAGTTGAATAAGTATTTTCCCATTTACTTAGATTTTCTTGATTTTTCATCAAAGTTTTATAATTTTCCTCATGTAGATCTTATACTGTTCCCCTGAAAGTTGAGACATCCCCCGAAAATAAGACCTACTTCCAGTTTTGCCTCTCGCTGAAGGCATCCCCCAAAAAATAAGACCTCCCCGAACGTAAGGCCTCCCAGGAATATAAGGCCCCTGAAGCTACCATAAGGCGTCTGACTCCTGATTTAAAGAGACCTCGCACTGCCTGAACAGCTTCGCTGCGCTGCAATCAGTGAGCTGGTTTGTGATGACAACTACTACCGTACCATATACAGGTAATAAATTTTTTTTTTTTTGGTTCAACAATAAATGTGTACCGTATTCTTCATGGAAAAATAAGACATCCACTGAAAAAATTAATCTTTGGGAGCAAAAATTAATATAAGACTGTCTTATTTTCGGGAAAAGGTACATTTTGAGGGGATAAAAGTGCCATTTCTGTTGTGAATGCAGATGGCACTGTTTTTTTGCTTTTGTTTTTTTAATATATTTTTATTGATTTCAGAAATACGAAGGGAGCAGGAGAGAGAGAAACATCAATGATGAGAGTGAATCATCGCCTCCCACATGACCCATACTGGGAATTGAGCATGTGCCGCAAAAGGAATCAAACCATAATCTCCTGGTTCATAGGGTCAATACTCAACCATTGATACATACTGGCCAAGCCTAGATGGCACTGTTTTTAGTTGCGAATTCCAACTGTTCATTGTGACTACACATATAAAAAACTGACTGACTTTTGTATATTTATCTTGCATCCTGAAGCCTTGCTATAATCACTCATTAGAGGGTTTTTTTATCCTTTAGATTTTCTACAAAGACTTTTGATTCTTCATATTTTCTACAGAGACTTCTGTGAACAAAGATAATGTTAGTTCTCCCTTCCCAATGGGTATACCTTTTATGCCCTTTTCTTACTGCATTAGCTAGGACTTCCAGACAATGCTGAAAAGGAGTGGTGAGTGTGGCCACCTCTAAATTGTCCCTGATCTTAGCATCCAGTTTTTCACTATTAAATATATTGCCTATGATGTCTTTATAGATTTTCTAAATCAACTAGAGGAGGTTCCCTTTTATGTCTAGTTTGCTGAGCATTTCTAACATGAATGAGTATTGAATTCTGTCAAATGTTCTTTTGTATTCATTGACAATCATGATTTTTCTTCTTTAGCCTGTTAACATGATGAATTACACCAATTCATTATTAAATGTGGAACCAGCCTTGCACACCTGAAACAAATCCCACTTGGTCATAATGTGTATTATTCTTTTTATTCAGTTTCATTAGCTTGCTAATATTTTATTGAAGATCTGTGTTCCAGAGACATTGACCTATAGTTTCCCTCCTCTAATGTCTTTGTCTGGTTTTGGTATTAGGGTAATGCTGCCTCAAGAATAAATTAGAAAATATTTCTTCTACTTTCTGGAAGAGACTAGAACAGTGGTCGGCAAACTCACTAGTCAACAGAGCCAAATATCAACAGTACAACAATTTAAATTTGAGAGCCAAATTTTTTAAACTTAAACTTCTTCTAACGCCACTTCTTCAAAATATAACGCCACTTCAAAATAGACTCACTCAGCTTTTTCACAACGGGTTTGCCGCCAGAACGCAGGTGTCGTGAAAACCACCATTAACTCAAACCCAAGATGGGAAAGGAAAAGACTCACATCAACATCGTCATCATTGGACACGTAGATTCCGGCAAGTCTACCACTACTGGCCATCTAATCTACAAATGTGGTGGGATCGACAAAAGAACTGTCGAGAAATTTGAGCAGGAGGCTGCTGAGATGGCAAGGGCTCTTTCAAGTATGCTTGGGTCTTGGATAAACTGAAAGCCGAAAGGGAGCGAGGTATCACCATTGATATCTCCCTGTGGAAATTCGAAACCAGCAAGTATTATGTGACCATCATTGATGCCCCAGGGCACAGAGACTTCATCAACAACATGATTACAGGCACATCTCAGGCTGACTGTGCTGTCCTGATTGTTGCTGCTGGTGTTGGTGAATTTGAAGCAGGCATCTCTAAGAATGGACAGACCCGTGGAACATGCCCTTTTGCCCTACACACTAGGTGTGAAACAGCTGATTGTCGGTGTTAACAAAATGGATTCCACTGAGCCACCCTACAGCCAGAAAAGATATGAGGAAATTGTTAAAGAAGTCAGTACCTACATTAAGAAAATTGGCTACAACCCTGACACAGTAGCATTTGTGCCAATTTCTGGTTGGAATGGTGACAACATGCTGGAGCCAAGTGCTAATATGCCTTGGTTCAAGGGATGGAAGGTCACCCGTAAAGATGGCAATGCCAGTGGAACCACACTGCTTGAAGCTCTGGATTGCATCCTGCCACCAACTCTTCCAACTGATAAGCCCCTGCGTCTGCCCCTCCAGGATGTCTACAAAATTGGTGGTATTGGTACTGTCCCTGTGGGCAGAGTGGAGACTGGTGTTCTCAAGCCCTGCATGGTGGTCACCTTTGCTCCAGTCAATGTTACAACTGAAGTAAAGTCTGTTGAAATGCACCATGAAGCTTTGAGTGAAGCTCTTCCTGGGGACAATGTGGGCTTCAACGTCAAAAATGTGTCTGTCAAAGATGTGCGCCGAGGCAATGTGGCTGGTGACAGCAAAAAATGATCCACCAATGAAAGCAGCTGGCTTCACTGCTCAGGTGATTATCCTGAACCACCCAGGCCAGATCAGTGCTGGATATGCACCTGTGCTGGATTGTCACACAGCTCACATTTGCTGAGCTGAAGGAGAAGATTGATCGTCGTTCTGGGAAAAAGCTGGAAGATGGCCCCAAGTTTTTGAAATCTGGTGATGCTGCCATCGTTGATATGATTCCTGGCAAACCCATGTGTGTTGAGAGCTTCTCTGACTACCCTCCTCTGGGCCGTTTTGCTGTTCGTGACATGAGACAGACGGTTGCTGTGGGTGTCATCAAAGCAGTGGACAAGAAGGCAGCTGGAGCTGGCAAAGTCACCAAGTCTGCACAGAAAGCTCAGAAGGCTAAATGAATATTATTCCCAACACCTGCCACCCCAGTCTTAATCAGTGGTGGAAGAACGTCTCAGAACTGTTTGTCTCAATTGGCCATTTAAGTTTAATAGTAAAAGACTGGTTAATGATTACAATGCATCAGAAGGAAAGGAGAATGTTTTGCGGACCATTTGGTTCTTTTGTGTGTGTGGCAGTTTTTAAGTTATTAGTTTTTAAAATCAGTACTTTTTAATGGAAACAACATGACCAAAAATCTGTCACAGAATTTTGAGACCCATTAAAATAACAAAGTTTAATGAGAAAAAAAAAAAAAAACTCACTCAGGCCGTGGTATTTTGTGGAAGAGCCACACTCAAGGAGCCAAAGAGCTACATGTGGCTCGTGAGCCGCAGTTTGCCAACCACTGGACTAGAGAATTGGTATAACCTCTTTCTGAACTGTTTCATAGAATTCACCAATGAACCCATCTGGTTCTGGTGCTTTCTGTTTTGAAAGATTTAATTCACTGATTAAATTTCATTCTCTCTCAAGCTTCCATATCATAGTATCTTAAGACAGCCTTGTTTAAAACCTTAAGACAGCCCAGTAGTAGTTCAGTGGTTGAGCGTCAACCCATCAAGCAGAAAGTCACAGTCTGATTCTGTAGGGAACCTGTCCAGAGTATACCAAATGTTCAAAGACAATTTGAGTGAGGGAACCCTAAACAAGATGTTCAAGGCCAATCTGAGCAAGGGCACAGCGATTGTACTGTATGCAATGCAAAAGTGTGCCCTTCTATATCCCAAAGATTGATATCACTCTTTTGTCTAAGTTGGTATAAAGATGTTTTACTAACCAGGTAAGGCGAGGCTACTTTTATGTAAGGCTGGCTCCTATGGCTCCTAGGTGCTCAGCTGTTTTGTATACCAGATGTGCCAGTTAATGTGTTTTTTTTTTTTCAATAGTTGGAGTTACACATATGTTGAAATATATGCGATTTATTATGCATGCTATTTTGTTGTATTGACAGTAAGCTTCAAATCTTCATATGTCAAATTTTCTAAAGGTGTTAACATAGATATTTTTATGCTTAAAAATGTCGAATGTCGTGACAAAAACAAAGCATTAGCGGGAAGTTTTAATTCATTACTTTATTTTGAAGAGAAGTGCTGCTGAAAGTTATCATATACTTCAGGAAGCTTATGTTGAACATGCCCTATCTCAAGCTACTTGTGAACACTGGTTTAAACGCTTTCAGTGATGATTTTTTTTTTTAAATATATTTTATTGATTTTTTACAGAGAGGAAGGGAGAGGGATAGAAAGTCAGAAACATCGATGAGAGAGACATCGATCAGCCGCCTCCTGCACGCCCCACACTGGAGATGTGCCCGCAACCAAGGTACATGCCCCCGACCGGAATCAAACCTGGGACCTTTCAGTCCCCAGGCCGACGCTCTATCCACTGAGCCAAACTGGTCTCGGCTCAGTGATGATTTTGATGTGAAAGATAAAGAATGTCCAGATCAAATGAAAAAATTTGAAGACCAGGAATTACAAGCATTATTGGATGAAGATGCATGTCAAATCCAAAAAGAATTTGCAGAAAGATTAAACTTTGCAAACAATTTCCGATCATTTACAAGCAATGGGAAAGATTTTAAAGAACAAAAGACAAATGGAAAACTGGAAAGTCATCAGTAAAATGTAGCTTCAACAGCATGAAAGAAAGTCTTTTTAGCATCGAATTGTGATTGGCAATGAAATATGGATTCATTTTGAGAATCCCAAATGTACAAAATCATGGGTTGATCCAGGTCAACCATCAACATCAACTGCAAATCAGGATGGTGTGGTGTATGTATTATGAGCCTCTAAAACGAGGTGAAACTGTTAATACTAATCACTACTGACAACAAATAATCAATATGAAGCATGCTTTGATTATAAAATGACCAGAATGGGATAGAAGACGCAGCAAAGTAATTCTGATTCATGATGACGCACCATCACACACTTCAAAACCAGTTAAAGACATGCTAAAAGATCTTGCCTGGGAAGTATTAATCCACTCACTGTATTCACCAGACCTTGCTCCTTCAGATGACCACTTGCACATGCACTTTCTGAGCAACACTTCAAAACATATGAAGTGGAAAACTGAGTCTCTGGATGGTTTGTCTCAAACAAGAAAAGTTCTATTGGGACGGTATCCACAAATTACCTGAAAGATGGGGAAATCTGTAGCTAGCGATGGACATTACTTTGAATAAAGCAATTTTGATGTTTCTCTTGAAATTACATTTTGACTACAAAATCCACATTATTAATCAGTAAACCTGGTAGCTCCTATGCTTGCTACTGTGTTACCAAGACAGCCATTGCTACTTGGATTGCAATCAAATTTCTCTCCTATAAGGGTATGCATTCTCATATCTCCTCTAATGTCCAGCATCCATGAAGGTCCAGTTCCTGGCAGAGGAGGACCTGTGTACCCCACAGTTGGCAGGATGGAGTAAGTACTCCCACAACTGGTGCTGCAAGCAGGATCAAGGAAAAACTTACTCCAACAACTGTCGCAGCAAGCAGGGTCAAGGAGAAACTTACTCCAACAGATTCCTAGTCAGAGCACAGACCTAGGTTTTGGGCTCAATCCCTAGATCAGGTTGCGCAGGAGGCAGCCGATCAATAATTCTCTCGTCATTATGTTTCTATCTCTCTTCTCTTCTCCCTTCCTTTCTATGAAATTAATTTTTAAAAAATTAAAATTTTAGCCCTGGCTGGCTTGTAGAGTGTCAGCCTGGGAACTGAAGGGTCCCGGGTTCAATTCCGATCAAGGGCACATGCTGGGATTGTGGGCACGATCCCCAGTAGGGAGTGTGCAGGAGGCAGACGATCAATGATTCTCTCTCATTATTAATGTTGCTATCTCTCTCTCCCTCTCCCTTCCTCTCATAAATCAATAAAAATATTATTTTTTAAAATTTTAAGACACAAATATTTATAACCCAATAGGACAGAGGTTTATAAAAGTATATACAAAATGCTATGGGGTAGCAGTATTTATACTTGACAAAAAATAAGACTTTAAGTATAGGCTTTAACAAGAGACAAAGGACCCAGCAATTCCAGTTCTGGGTATTTATCTGAAGAAAAAAAAAAAAAACTTAATAAAAAAGATTCATGCATCCCTACATTCGTTGTAACATTATTTACAATAGCCAAGATATGGAAGCAACCTAAGTGCCTATCAACAGATGAATGGATAAAGATGGGTTTCATATATACAATGGAATATGACTCAGCCATAAAAAAACAATAAAATATTGCCATCTGCAACAACATGGATGGACCTAGAGGATACTGTGTTGAACGAACAAGCAGGTCAGTAACAGACTCATAGATACAGAGAGCATATTGATGGCTGCCAGATGGGATGGGGTGAGAGGAATGGGTAAAAAGAGTGAAAGGATTAAGTAGTACATATTGATAGATACAGAACAGTTATGGGGATGTAAAGTAAAAGATAAGATTACAGGCAATGTTATAATTATATATGGTGTCAGATAAGTAATAGATTTATCAAAGTTCACTTCATAGGTTACATTAATGCCTCATCATTGGGTTGTACAACTGAAACTAATATAAAATTCTACATGAACTGTAACTGAAAATGTGAAAAATAAAAAACTATTTAAAAATGCATATGGCCCTGCCCTAACTGTTTTGGTTCAATGGTTAGAGTGTCGGCATGCGGACTGGAGAGTCCCAGGTTCAATTCCGATCAAGGGCACGTACCTTGGTTGCGGGCACATACCCAGTAGGGAATGTGGAAGCAGCTGATGGATGTTTTTCTCTCATCGATGTTTCTAACTCTTTATCCCTCTCCCTTCCTCTTTAAAAAAAAAAAAAAAAAATCACAAAAATATATTTTCTAAAAATAATAATAAAAGTGTATATTGCCCTAACCAGTTTGTCTCAGTGGATAGAGCATCAGCCTGAGGACTGAAGGGTCCCAGGTTTGATTCCAGTCAAGGGCATGTACCTTGGTTGCAGGCACATCCCCAGTAGGGGGTGTGCAAGAGGCAGCTGATCAACGTTTCTCTCTCAATAATGTTCCTAACTCTCTATCCCTCTCTCTTCCTCTCTGTAAAAAAAAAAAAAAAATCAGTATTTTTTTAAAGTGATATGAAAAAGCAACAAACAAAAAACAAAACACCATTATGTTATACACCTAAAACTAATATGGCCGAGACCGGTTTGGCTCAGTGGATAGAGCATCGGCCTATGGACTGAAAGGTCCCAGGTTCGATTCCAGTCAAGGGCATGTACCTTGATTGTGGGCACATCTCCAGTGGGGGGGCGTGCAGGAGGCAGCTGATCAATGTTTCTCTCCCATCGATGTTTCTAACTCTCTACCCCTCTCCCTCCCTCTCTGTAAAAAATCAGTAAAATATATTTTAAGAAAAAATAAAATAAAACTAATATATCAATTCTATCACAACTAGAGGCTTGGCACATGAATTCATGCATGGGTAGGGTTCCTCAGGGTGGTCTACAGGGACCACCCCTACCTAGCTCATGCCCCCAGGCTCACAGCTTCAGTTCAAGACCCTAGCCTCACAGTCCCAAATGGCACCTCACTGTGGTCTGACACCACCCCCTCACCTGCTCCACCATCCCATCTGCGGGGCAATCAATCAGGTCCTGGCCCTCTGCCCAGCTCCCTAAATGCCTGCAGGGCAATCAGCAGGACAATCGGACCCCTGCTCACACTCACTTTGGCCTGGCACCACCTGCTCACCTGCTCCACCATCCCGTTGCGGTCCCACTCTCATCAAGGCCCATCGAGACCTGCAGTGGTGGTCAGCATAGGTCATAGTGAGCAGTCGAACTCCCAGTTGAACAATTTGCATATTAGGCTTTTATTATATAGGGTTAAAAAACTGAAAATGTCACTAATTCAAATCACTAACAGGAAAATATCAAAATTCACTGAATGCTCACTATATGTTAGACACTTCCCTTCACTTTTAAGATATTATAATTAACACTTTCATATAAAAGGAAACTGAAGTTCAGAAGTTTAGTTAACTGATCTAGTAGAAGAAAGCTAGTTAGTGGTGAGCCTGGCATTCAATCCTAGGTGTGTCTCCTGTTGAAACCCAGGCCCTTTCCAACACTACTCAGTCCTGAAAATTTATAGGCACTCAAATTATTAATATTAAGGTACAATAAAACATTATGAAGTTAGTCACTCTACCAGAAAACACTAAAATGTTCAAGGGCCAGAAAAGATGAGAGTTATGTAAGTAAGATTTTCCAATATACCGGTACTTAAAAGCTTCTTTGTCTAGGACTAGTGTAAATTCTTTGCAATAGGGATAGAAATGTTAGCAAAGAGAAAGCATGTTCAACTAACAAAATTCTGAACCTGTAGCTCTGCCAAAAACAAAAGACAAAATACTTTTAAATAGAACTATGATCAGTTGACTAACTTGTCACACATTACAGCAACAGAGAAACTTTTACCATTTGGGGGGGGAAATTAACATCTCTTATAAGCAAAAGTTTCAACACAAATAGTTGGTTTGGCTCAGTGGACAGAGTGTCAGCCTGCAGACTGAAGAGTCCTGGGTTCGAGTCCAGTCAAGGACACATGCGTGGGTTGTGGGCTCAGTTCCCAGTAGAGAGCCTGCTGGAGGTAGCCAATCAATGATTGTCTCTCATTGATGTTTCTATCTCTTTCTCCCTCTCCCTTCCTCTCTAAAATCAATAAAAATATAAATATTTTAAAAATCTAGGAGAAATGTTTGGCAGAAAACTAGGTCAATTTAGAATTTTTATATTTCTTTTTTCTTTTCTTTTTTTTTTAAAACCTAGCAGGTTTGCCTCTGTGGATAGAGCATTGGCATGTGGACTAAAGGGTCCTGAGTTTGATTTGGGCACATACCTCAAATGCAGGCTCCTCCCCAGCCCAGACTCTGGTCAGGGTGCATGTAAGAAGTAACCAATCGATGTGTTTCTCTCACATAGATGTTTCTGTCTTTCTCTCTCTCTCTAAAATCAAAGGAAAAATATCCTTGGGTAAGGATTAAAATACATTTTTAAATTGATTTCAGAGAGGAAGGGAGGGAGAGAAAGATAAAACCATCAATGATTAGAGAAAATCATTGATCGACTGTCTTCCTATACCCTACACTAGGGAATGAGCTCACAACCCAGTCCCACTGGGAATCGAACTGTGACCTCCTGATTCATAGGTCGGTGCTCAACCACTGAGCCATGCCTGCTAGGCCAATTTAGAATCTTAAACAACTGGTAATTTTTTTTTATATCTAATAAGCACTTTGATAATGAAGTTTCCTAATATGCAGACTCCAACTAATTAATATTACTTTATCTGAGAACACTGGTAAAAGTCTTAATTTTTTCCTAAGCAACTTCACAGGAATTATGTAAATACCTGCATAAGTGAATAACTTTCACTAATATCTTTGCAAATGCATTTGTTGTTATAGAGGTTTACTATAACCTTACTTTCTTATTCTGAAATATAAAACAGTTCAAACTTCAGCAACAATCTGATAACATGTTTTTCCCAAAGTAATGTGAAAAAGAAAAGTACCGTATTTTCCGGCGTATAAGACGACTGGGGGTATAAGACGACCCCCAACTTTTCCAGTTAAAACATAGTTTGGGATCTATTCACCCTATAATACGACACCTGGCGTATAAGATAACCCCTGACTTTGGAAAAGATTTTCCTGGATTAAAAAGTCGTCTTATATGCCGGGAAGTACGGTATAGGGACTTAACACTTAGCAAAGAGTTCAAAAAAGCACATAAAGTGGTTATTAAAAGTATAATTAAAGGACCACCCAGGGCTCAGTGGTTGAGCATCAACAACCTATGAACCAGGTCACTGTTGAATTCTAGTCAGGGCAGGGATTGCAGACTCAAGCCCAGGTAAGGGGTGAGCAGGAGGCAGCTGGTCAATGATTGTTTCTCTCTCTCCCACCTCTCACTTTCTCTCTGAAATCAATAAAAAAAAATTAAGTGTAATTAAAGCCTTAAGTCAAAACTGTGATTGCAAAATCTGCCCTTTAAATATTTTTTTTTACCAACCGAACAATGCAAGTTAAGTCATCAACTTCATAAATAAGACTTTATTTTTTTCCTAAAGCACTGTGATGTAAGGCCAGCTTTCTACCAAAATCCTTCCCAAGAGTATCGAAAGATACATTTTTTTCAAGAAAACTAGCTAAATAGGTTACTTTAAGCCTCAGCACAAACTCAAATCCACACAGTATTTTTATTTTCTTGGAAAGTATGGTAATAAAAGATAGGTGTTAAAGTGTAATTATTATTAAAGGGGAAATGCTACCAAGGGAACAATAACATGTTTCCTTTCAAGTACAAGTTTTATTTGCATTAAATAGATCTACCCCTGCACATTCGTTAACCGGCAAAAATACAACGTGCACTAGTGTACCTAAAAGTCAGCTCAGCGCTCCCAAGAGACAGTCCTTTTAACATAGGCCTTCAGTTCATATTCTGTCTTCCAAAGTTCCTGAATGTCATCTGTGCAGTAAGTACTTCAAAATATTAACAGGCTTGGCTTTGTATAAATTATCCGTATTTTTCTAATTTGGTTTACAGGTATCCAATTACGGAATTCCCTACTGACTCGCCTTCTTTCTCCGGATGGGGCACTAACCACAAGGGTTACAACTAAGTATGTAACAGCATTTCTTTTCTCTCTCCCTCTCTCTCTCTCTCTCTCTCTCTCTCTCTCTCTCTCTCTCTCTCTCTCTCTCTCTCTCAATACTTTCTAAGAGCCTGAATATTAGCTACCAAAAGGCAACTTAAAATTGGGACTTTTCAAGGAAGCATTATTTAAAGCAAACAAAACAGGAATGTAACTATTTCGAAGGAGCAGCCTTTTTGCCTGTTGCCTATTCTTGTTACAAATACTAATTACAAGCCACGATACTACCGAGGCATTAACTTCCGTGACCCCGTTAATCAAACCCACGAAGCCACACTCCGTTCAACTCTGGCCCAACCCCTTCCACTCCCGTCCCCAGCCTCAGTGCAATCCGCTTCCCTCCCGCTGACTTCCACGTCTCACCGTGGCCTTCCCTCCGAGGCGTCCTGTCGCCTCCGGTCCCGTCAGCCTTAGTCCGGCCCGCCCTCCTTTCCTGGCCACCTCGAGCCTCCAGTCGTGTCCTCTAAGGCTCCAACCTGCCTCCGAGAATTCTCCCGATGCCGATCTCCCCTGCTCGCCCGACTAGGGCCCCAGGCCCTCCGGGCCCCACGCAACGGCCGCGCTTGAAAATGGCGGAAAGCGCCGCCCGCCCCAGCGAGTGTCCAAGCCCTCACTCACCTCGGCGCGGAGCACAGCTTTTAGTGAAGGGCGAGCGCACGTTCGCGTTCACGGTTGAGAACGTCTCTCCTCTCGGCCTCCTCCCTCCGCCCCTCTCAATCCCTCTCCTCCATAGCAGCAGCCGCCATCTCCCCGATTAGCCACCGAGCGCACGCCCCTGCGTCACCACGCACCGGTGTACGGCTTTACGTCAGCGCGCCTGGGCCACAGGGGTCCGTAGGATCAACCTGCGCATGTGCATAGGCGAGGGGCGGGGTCCGGGCTCCGCAGCCTACGCCTGAGCTTCCTTTGTTTGGCGCGCGGGGTTGGTTCAGCCTTGGGAGGAGCGGGCCGGGTATCTGGCTGTGCTCACGCTCTCACTCTGAGCCAACCTTGATGCTCCCAAAAACACCCTGTTTCCCAGGATTTGAATAAGAACTTCGTCCTGCCGAAACCGGTTTGGCTCAGTGGATAGAGCGTCGGCCTACGGACTGAAAGATTCCAGGTTCGATTCTTGTCAAGCGCATATATCTTGATTGCAGTCACATCCCCAATAGGGGGCGTGCAGGAGGCGGCTAATCGATTCTCTCTCCCTTCCTCTCGGTAAAAAATCAATAAAAATACATATTTAAAAAAAAAAAAAAGACTTTCGTCCTGTGTTAGGTTATGTGGCCAAGCACACTGGAGAGTCGAATTGTGGGCAAGGCTCTAGACCTTACGAAGCCTTTGTTCATCGGGAAATGGGGATCCTGGCTGAGAATTTAAACGCAAGCACCCAGCAGTCAGGTGCGCGGTTACTGTCTGCGAGCGGCACCTGGAGTTTAGAGGCAGGAGCCCAAGAACCGCGCCCTGGATACCACCACAGGGAGGACGTTGACCGTGCAGAGCAGCCGCCGCCGATACCGCCACCAAAGGCTCGCACGCAGCCTTATTCGTACAACCAAACAGCATCAGCCTGCATTGCCATCAGCAGTGAAATGGTACAAGATCAATGGAAAAATATTCTTGCGTGAGGATTAACAAAAAATAAAAATAAAACAAAGCCCTGACCGGTTTGGCTCAGTAGCTAAAGCGTTGGCCTGTGGACTGGAAAGTCCCAGGTTTGATTCCAGTCAAGGGCACTTACATTGGTTACGGACACATCCCCAGTAGGAGGTGTGCAGGAGGCAGCTGATTGATGTTTCTCTCCCATAGATGTTTCTCTCTATCCCTCTCCCTTCCTCTCTGTAAAAAATCAATAAAATATATTCTTAAAAATAAACATTCAAACCTGTAAATAATTTTTTTAAAAAAGAAAGGAAATAATTACTGATAAATACAACAACCGGGGTAGGCCCCGGGGGATCCAGGCTTCCCTCACAGCTCCGGCTTCATCCAGAAAGATGTCTGGATGATTATCACAGATATTGCTTAATCAGGCACAAAAGAGGACGCAGGGTTATTCCATTTATATATGAAGTTCAAAATGCAACCTCAAACCAAGCAAATTGTCTTCTAACTTTTGGAAAGTAAATTGGAAATATGAACCAAGAATCTTTAACCTCTATATTGTACACCAGAAACTAATATAAAATAATGTTGAATGTAAACTGTACTTGGAAAATAAAAGTTTGAAAGAATCTTTAAAACATGTGTTATGTTTGCCTTTAATCCTTCTAAAAATCCTTCTAAAAATCTATACGTCTGAGAAATGTAAAAAAGATTTGTAGACAAACCTGTCACTGAGAGAGTATTCATGACAGAAAGAAAGAAAAAATGGAAGCAACTTAAATGGCCAACACAAGAGAATGGTTAACAGCACATCATACAACACAATACTATACAAACAGTATAGAATATATACTACAAAAAATTTTTTTAAATACATATTTTTAATATATATTTTTATTGATATTTTACAGAGAGGAAGGGAGGGGGATAGAGAGTTAGAAACATCTATGAGAGAGAGACATAGATCAGCCGCCTCCTGCACGCCCCCTTCTGGAGATGTGCCCGCAACTAAGATACATGCCCTTGACTGGAATCGAACCCGGGACCTTTCAGTCCACAGGCCGACACTCTATCCACTGAGCCAAACCGGTTTTGGCTATACTACAAAATTTTTATGATGACATCAGAAATGCTTGTAATCTAATTTTAGTGAGGCATGAATATGAGCAACTGTAAATATTTATATATAATAAGAAATAGCTAAGAAATAAAATGGTAGTATTAAGGATGTCTGTATACTTCAAATATGTTTTGCTTTTGTAATCACGAAGGGGGCAAGGATGTTGATTTTTTTGTTGTTGAATTTTTTTTAAACAAAATAACAAGTACTGACATTGTATGTTGTTATTTCTTATTAAATGCATTTTTATTTGTTAACACAATATCCAGTCTCCTGTATGTTGTTTAACATTACACATCACTTAGGAAATCTTTCTATTTTTTCATTAGTTTGTATTAGACTTGGAAACCACTGGTTGTTATTAATAAACTAGAGGGCTGATGCATGAAATTCATGGAAGAGTAGACCTTTCTTCCCTCACCTGCTGGCACCAGCTTCCCCCTGGCACCCAGGAATCAGGCTTCCCTCCAGGCCCCAGCTTCCCTCACAGCCCCGGCTTCTTCCAGAAGGATGTCCGGAAGAACATCTGGTCTAATTAGTATATTATGCTTTTATTATTATAGATATAAGGATACTACAACTCCCCAGATGTCAAGAGTTTAGTCTTCCTTTCCCCAATTACGGGAAAGCAGGGATTATAATAAAGTTGGAACAACAGCAAAGATTTGTGAAAGCAAGAATTATACTCCAAGTTAGTATTTAAAAAAACAAAATTTAACTGAATAAACTTTAAAGACCTTATTGGCTTTACTCAAGGATTCATTAATTTGGCAGCATCCAATCTAGCAGACAAAAAGGAACTTCAAGGAGCTGTACAAAAATGAAAGACATATAGGCAGAAAGGAATAGAAACAAAAACTACACTAGGCAGAAAAGCAGGTTGGTTATGGCAAAGTTACTCTCCTTAGGGGATAGGAAAAGGTCTATTGGGCAGATTACCAAACTAATGCCTGATTCACTGAGGTAAGAGTTCACTTCTAGGTGAGCCAAAACTATAATTAAGTCTTGATTTGGTAACATAGGTCTTACTATAAGTGATTCCATTTTGAGCCTGTTGTCTTGTTTTTAACACTAGCATATGTGAGTATATACCCTCTAAGAATATGATGGAGGTGGAAGTGGCAGAAGCAGGATCAGGTGGTATAGAAGAACCCATTAGTCAACAAACCACTTATTCATACAACAAATAGTCCCTGGCCTTCATTTCTTCTAACTTCTTCTGGGCACAGAATTAGCCAGATCTCAAGGAGTTCCTTGTAGTACAAGAGACAGTTCTAGTTCCATGTGGTAAATGTAGGTCAAGATGTCAGGAAAGGGAAGGAAAGCCAGAATAGCGGACAAGATTTCCATGGGCTTAAGAGAGGAATGTGGAGGAGAAACCAAGATGGCGGCATAGGTAAACACCTGAATTTACTGCCTTGCACAACCACTTCAAACCTACAACTAAAAAACAAAATGGCCAAGACCAGTTTGGCTCAGTGGATAGAGCGTTGGCCTGCGGACTGAAGGGTCCAGGTTCCATTCTGGTCAAGGGCATGTGCCTTGGTTGCGGGCACATCCCCAGTGGGGGGCCATGCAGGAGGCGGTTGATTGATGTTTCTGGCTTTGTATCCCTCTCCCTTCCTCTCTATAAAAGATCAATAAGAAGCAGGGGCGCAGCTGTGGTGGAGCGGCAGACGCCGACTAGGGCGTCCACTGCCTCTGCTCCCCGCCTTCTTCCTCGGCTCCCCATTCCTTCCCGCAGCCGCCGGAGACCTCCCGGGAGACTCAGGTGGTGAGTACTTACTCTGCGGGGAATAAGAAGAGTACTTCTAGAGTAAAAAAAAAAAAAAAAGAAGAAGAAAGGAAGGAAGGAAGGAAGGAAGGAAGGAAGGAAGGAAGGAAGGAAGGAAGGAAGGAAGGAAGGAAGGAAGGGAAGGGAAGAGAAGAAAGGAAAGGGAGGGAAGGGAAAGAAGGGAAGGAAAAGAGAGGAGAGGGTAAGG
>JAAGEH010000403.1:1045204-1059555 GCA_011751065.1 Lasiurus cinereus
GGAAGAAAGAAAGAAAGAAAGAAAGAAAGAAAGAAAGAAAGAAAGAAAGAAAGAAAGAAAGAAAGAAAGAGAAGAAAGATGCCTCCCAAGTTCAAGCGCCATCTAAACAATGATGATGTCACTGGTTCTGTGAAAAGTGAAAGGAGAAATCTTCTGGAAGATGATTCAGATGAAGAAGAGGACTTTTTCCTAAGGGGACCATCTGGGCCAAGATTTGGACCTAGAAATGATAAAATTAAGCATGTTCAGAATCAGGTGGATGAAGTTATTGATGTCATGCAAGAAAATATTACAAAGGTAATTGAAAGAGGAGAAAGACTAGATGAACTCCAGGACAAATCAGAAAGCTTATCGGATAACGCAACTGCTTTTAGCAACAGATCCAAACAACTCCGACGGCAGATGTGGTGGTGCGGATGCAAAATAAAAGCCATCATGGCGTTGGTTGCTATTATCCTTTTGTTGGTGATCATCATACGTACAGTTGTGAAATACCTCACTTGATTTGAAGAGAGAGGTCTTCATTAAACAAAATCTGGGACAATTATAATAATAGATTGCTGCATAATTTAAATGAAACCCATGTATATAACTTTCTAAACCTCTTTTCCAAGAAACTGAGAGGCAAGTATCACTTCAAACTGGAGCATTGAGAATATCCATTATCTTTTTTCCCTTCTAGCAAAATGTGCTTTTAATAATTATGTTCAAGGCCAAGGCAGCCAGCCTGTTCTGCCACATTCCAAAGATCTGATTTGAAACAAGATACTTGCCTCTTCACTATTTGTGTCTGTAGTTCAACACTGATACCAGACTTCCGAAGGTTTCTTCGGTGGCTTAAGGACTTGTACTCTTGCATTAAGGTGGGGAGTCAGGAAGCCTATGTAGCCCTTCCATCAATATTCGAAAGATTCTTCTCACATTACAGTTGCTTTGCAAGCAATTTCCACGTTGATGAGTGTAACAAAAGCTAAGTGTTGTAAATGCTGCTGCGTTCAGCTGTAACTAAAAACATTCCAGTAAATCTATTTTTGACTGTAAAAAAAAAAAACAGAAAGAAAGAACGATCAATAAAATATATTAAAAATAAATAAATAAATAAATAAATAAATATAAAAGACAAAATGAACATCATCCAGAACCACAGGAAGGCTGGCTGAGTGGAAATTCTACAACTAGAAGGAAAGAGAAAAGCACACTGAGACTCAGAGGAGGTGCAAAAGTAAAGTGCAGAGGTACAGAGGCGCGCAGGCCAAAAGGATTGGCAACTGAGGACACAGTTGTCTTTTTCAGTCTGGAGGGAGACACAAGCTCGCGACTGTTCTGAACTCCAGTTCTGGTTTAGACTCTGGGGACCACTCTCATATGGGGAGACATTGGACTGTCTGGCATCGGGCAGTGTTCTCTCAGAGGTGCTTGCAGTGATTACTGAGGGACAATGAGACCCGGGGCCTCTTAGGGCAGGGCTGAGGATTAGCCATAGCTGTTTGCTCCACCCTGTCGATTCCCTGAGACCCTGCCCCACCCAAGTTGTGTGCAGAGGCTTTTGCATATGAATGGCCTGGGCCTTTGAAATCTAAAATTCCCTAACAAACTGCACCTGGGTAAGAGAGACCCAGAACATCTAAAAGAAGGCCCAAGGCCACACAGCAGCTTAAATTGCTTTACAGCTGGGCCTCATCTGGGCACCTCCAAACACCAAACAAAGAAGAGGAATCTGCAAATCTCTCTGTAGCTTCTGCTGGGTGGCCTCAAGTAGAGGATAAATTTGCACCTCCTTGGAGATCCAAGAGCCAATGTAACCAGTGGTCAGAGTGGGATCATCCAGATTACAAATCCTTAAATCCATAAGGGACACACTCAGGGGGAAGACTCAATGACCAACAAAGCCCCACTGAAGCAAGTATTGCCCCATAAAGATATCTCCAGCACAGAAGTTCTCTCATTATAGACAGTGCTGATCCTCACAGCCAATTGGCCTGGGGGTCAATTCCTCCCAGTGATACCAACAATAATCCAGGCATAACTAGAACTAGACTGTGCACACAGCCCACAAACACCTCAGGTAACTGGGGAGGCTGAGACACTGGACCCTATAGCACACCTAACACACAAAGCCTTCTATCAACACAGGGAAGAAGCAAAAATGCAGACAGCCAAAGCCAATTTGGCTCAGTGGATAGAGCGTAAGACTGCGGACTCAAGGGTCCCAGGTTCAATTCCTGTCAAAGGCATGTACCTTGGTTGTGGGCACATTTCCAGTAGTGAGGGTGCAGGAGGCAGCTAATCGATGTTTCTCTCTTGTCGATGTTTCTGACTCTCAATCTCTTTCCTTTCCTCTCTGTAAAATATCAATAAAATATATATTTTTTAAAACGCAGAGACAAAGAAACAAGTCACAAATGACAGAAATGGAGGAAAGCAAACTACTGGATATAGAGCTCGAAATCACAGTTATAAGGTTTTTAAAGAATCTTCTAGAAACTGCCAATAAATTTAGTGAGATCCTTCAAGATATGAAAAAGGACCAACTAGAAATTAAGCATACACTGACTAAAATAAAGAATAATGTATAGAGACTCAATAGCAAACCAGAAGACACCAAGAATCAAGTCAAAGATTTGAAATAATAAGAAGCAAAAAACACCCAACCACAAAAGAAAAACGAATCCAAAAATATGAAGATAGTATAAGGAGTCTCTGGGACAACTTCAAGCGTACCAACATCCAAATTATGGGGGTGCCAGAAGAAGAGAGAGACTACAATATTGAAAACATATTTGAAGAAATAATGACAGAAAACTATGCAGTCCAGAGGAAGTGGCAAGAAATATTCAAATGACGGGAGGAGGACCAAGATGGTGGCATAGGTAAACACCAAAATTGCTGCCTTGCACAACAATATCAAAACGACAACTAAAAGACAAAACAGACACCATCCAGAACCAAAAGAAAGCTGGCTGAGTGGAAATTCAGGAATTGAACCTGGGAGCTGCAAAAGCCTGAGGTAAAGAGATGCATGCACACAGAGAGGTCAGGCAGTGAATGCAGGGGCAGTTGAATGTGTGGCTAGCTTTCTCAAGCTCCAGGGAGATGCAAGCTCCCAACTGCACTGAATTCCAGTCTCGAGTGAGACTCTGGAAACCTAGACCCACTCAGAGGGAATCTACACTATCAGGAAAAGAGAAAGCACACTGAGATTTAGAGAGTTGTGGAAGGCAGAAGTCCAGAGCCATGTGTGCACAGAGAGGAGTGACAGCTGAGTGCATGGGTGACTGAGTGTGTGGTGGCTCTCTAAAACAAGAGGGAGATGGAAGCTTCCAACTGCGCTGAACTCCAGTTCTGGGAGAGTTTCTGGGAATCAAACTCATTCAGGGAGAAACTGGACTGTCTAGCAGCAGCTGAAAGTGGAGGGCAGCTTTCTCTTAGAGGTGCTTTTAGCAATTATTGAGGGACACTAAGACCCAGGGGCCTCATAGGGCAGGGCTCACGATAAGCCAAGGCTGTCTGCTCAGCCCTGAGATTCAACCCCATCCATGCTGAGCACAGAGGCTTTTGCAATTTTGCAAGTCTTGTCTCATAACAGTGTCTCCAGCACAGAAGTTCTCCCAGCATAGACACAGCTGATCCTCACAGGCAATTGGCCTAGAGGTCAATTTCTCCCAGTGATACCAACACCAATCAAGACTTAACTACAGCTGAAACCGGTTTGGTTCAGTGAATAGAGCATCGGCCTGTGGACTGAAAGGTCCCAGGGTCGATTCCGGACAAGGGCATGTACATTGGTTGCGGGCGCATCCCCAGTAGGGGGCGTGCAGGAGGCAGCTAATCAATTCCTCTCTCTCATCGATGTTTCTAACTTTCTATCCCTCTCCCTTCCTCTCTGTGAAAAATCAACAAAATATATTTTTAAAAATAAAAAAATAAAAGACTTAACTACAACAAGGCTGTGCACACAGTCCACAAAGGATGCACGAAGAGTGTCCACCTCAGGTAACTGAGGAGGCTGAGCAAATGGGCTCTATAGGACACCTAGCACACAAAGCCACTCTATCAACTCAGGGAAAGAGCCAAAATGGGGAGATAAAGAAACAGGTCACAAATGAAAGAAATGGAGGAAAACAAATGACTGGATATAGAGTTCAAAACCACAGTTATAAGGTTTTGCAAAAATTTCCTAGAAAAGATGGATAAATTTAGTGAGACCCAAGAGGAGATAAAAAAGGACCAATTAGAAACTAAACATACATTGACTAAAATAAAAAATATTATACAGAGACTTAACAGCAGCCTAGAGGAATGCAAGAATCAAGTCAAAGATTTGAAATACAAAGAAGCAGAAAGCACTCCACTGGAAAAGCAAAAAGCAAAAAGAATTAAAAAATGTGAAGATAGTGTAAGGAGCCTCTGGGACAACCTCAAGTGTACCAACATCAGAATTATGGGGGTGCCAGAAGAAGAGAGAGAGCAAGACACTGAAAACCTATTTGAAGAAATAATGACTGAAAAATTCCCCCACCTGGTGAAAAAAATAGACTTACAAGTCCAGGAAGCACACAGAACCCCAAACAAAAGGAATCCAAAGAGGACTGCACCAAGACACATCATAATTAAAATACCTAGAAGAAAAGACAAAGAGAGAATATTAAAAGCAGCAAGGTAAAAAACAGTTAATTACCTACAAGGGAGCACCCATATGATTGTCATCTGATTTTTCAACAGAAACTATGCAGGCCAGACGGGAGTAGCAAAAAATATTCAAAGTGATGAATAGCAAGAACCTACAACCAAGATTATTCTACCCAGCAAAGCCATCATTCAGAATTGAAGGGCAGATAAAGAACTTCACAGATAAGAAAAAGCTAAAGGAGTTTATCAACACCAAACCAGTATTATATGAAATGCTGAAAGGTATTGTTTAAGCAGAGGAAGAAGAAGAAAAAGGTAAAGATAAAAATTATGAACAACAAATACATATCTAGCAACAAGTGAATCTAAAATTCAAATGAATTAAAAATCTGATTAACCGAATAAACTGGTGAAGATAATAAAATCAGGGGCATATAAAGGGAGTGGACTGACAATTTTCAGGATGAAAGGGGTGAGGGGGGTGCTGGAAGAGACTGGATGAAAATCATACACCTATGGATGAGGATAATGCGGCGGGTGGGGAGGTAAAGGCAGAGGGAGGGATGGAAGCCAGGTGGAAGGGAGCTATGGGGGAAATAAAGAGGAACAAATGTAATAATCTGAACAATAAAGATTTAAGTCAAAAAATAAAAAGATAAAAATCAAGTAAATAAAAAATTGATGAACAGAATTAACTGGTGAATACAATAGAATCAGGGGCATAGAAAGGGAGTAGACTGACAATTCTCAGGGGGAAAGGAGTGTGGAGGTGCGGGAAGAGACTGGACAAAAATCATACACCTATGGATGAGGACAGTGTGGGGGGTGTTAAGGGCCAAGGGTGGAGTGGGAACAGGGTGGATGGAAGCTATGGGGCAGGGGGAAGAGGAGCAACTCTAATATTCTGAACAATAAAGATTTATTTTTAAAAAAGGGAGGGGGATATGGCCAGAAAGCTGATCCTAAATAGTACACCCTTAAGTAGGGTTCTAAAGGTAAGTAGAAAAGTGACAAATAAGAAGTCCATTCCTAGATATAGCTAGAAGAGGTAAGGAAGGCATTCAAGCATATTACAGTGTCCAAAGCCTTCAGAATCCTGAAAATATAGGTTGATCCTCCAGTGCTGTGAGGATCAACCTATAAAGCCATCATAAAATATCATAATAAAAATGTATTGTAGCCGAAACCGGTTTGGTTCAGTCGATAGAGCGTCGGTCTGCGGACTGAAAGGTCCCAGGTTCGATTCCGGTCAAGGGCATGTACCTTGGTTGTGGGCATATCCCTAGTAGGGGGTATGCAGGAGGCAGCTGATTGATGTATCTCTGTCATCGATGTTTCTAACTCTCTATCCCTCTCCCGTCCTCTCTGTAAAAAATCAATAAAATATATTTTTAAAAAATGTATTGTATGGCCGAGACCGGTTTGGCTCAGTAGATAAAAGCATCAGCCTGTGGATTGAGAGGTCCCGGTCAGGGGAGTGTACCTGGGTTTCGGGCACATCCCCAGTGGGTGTGTGCAGGAGGCAGCTGATCGATGTCTCTTTCTCATCAATGTTTCTAACTCTCTATCCCTCTACCTTCCTCTCTGTAAAAAATCAATAAAACGTTTTAAAAAAATGTATTGTTATGCACCTCTCAAAATCACCAATTTAATCATAGGCTATTCACACCTGTAATCTCACATGTCCTTCTGGGAAATTTTTAGTTGACTAGGAGATACACTGCCAGTATGCACATAGCAATAATATATATTTCTATAGAATTTTACATGTGATTCATTGCCTTTAAAAAGATTTTTTAGGCCCTAATCAGTTTGGCTCAGTGGATAGAGTGTCAGCCTGCGGACTAAAGGGTCCCAGTTTTGATTCTGGTCAAGAGCATGTACCAGTAGGGGGTGTGCAGGAGGCAGCTGGTTGATTTTTCTCTCTCATTGATGTTTCTCTCTATCTCTCTCCCTTCCTCTCTGTAAGAAATCAATAAAATATTTTTTATAAATAAATAAATAAGTAAATAAATAAATAAAAAGATTACTTAGCCTAGCCAGTGTGGCTCAATGTTTGAGCATTAACTCAAAATCAAGAGGTCCCAGATCAGGAGATCAGGGCACATGCCTGGGTTTCAGGCTCCATCCCCAGTAGGAGGAGTGCAGAAGACACATGATCAATGATGTCCCTCCTTCATCACCAATGTTTCGTGTGTGTGTGTGTGTGTGTGTGTGTGTGTGTGTGTACTGAGTGACCAGATTATTATGTGTTCAAAGATCATAATAATCTGGCCACTCAGTGTATTTTCCCCTTGATTTTAAAGCAAGTGGAAGGGAAGAGAGAGGTAGAGATGGAGGGAGAGAGAAAAAAATCATCAATGTGAGAGAGCAACATCGATTGGTTGCATCCCACACTCCCACACTTGTGCAGGGGAATGAACCTGCAACCCAGGTACAGGTGTGCCCTTTATGGGTAATGAAATCCGTGATCCTTTGCCATTTGGGCTGATGCTCTAGCCACACCAGCAAGAGCTAAAAATGAAATTTTTATTAAATGTTTTAAATTGTTTTTTCTGGCTCTGGCTGGTGTGGTTCAGTTGGTTGAAGCATTGTCCCATAGACCAAACGGTGGTAGGTTCCATTTCCAGTTAAGTCACATATCCAGGTTGCAGGTTCTACCCCTGGTTGGGGCATCTCATCAATGTTTCTCTTCTCTCTCTCTATCTCTCAAGTCAAATTTTTTTTAATGTAATTATTTTTACCTTTTTAAAAATATATATTTTATTGATTTTTCACAGAGAGGAAAGGAAAAGGATAGAAAGTTAGAAACATCAATGAGAGAGACATAGATCAGCCGCCTCCTGCACGCCCCCTACTGGGGATGTGCCCGCAACCAATGTAGGTGCCCTTGACCAGAATCGAACCTGGGACCTTTCAGTCTGCAGGCCGACGCTCTACCCACTGAGCCAAACCGGTTTCGGCTCAAGTCAATTTTTTAAATATATTTTTCTGTGAGTTACATTCTGAAGTATTTGTTGGTAAAATTATGTAATGTCTGATATTTGCTTTAAAAATTTCCAGCCAAGGACATGGGCAGAAATGGTTGGTAAGTATATCCAAGTCTCTCCATAGAAACAACAAAAACACTGGCAAAACTTTTTCAGAACTCAGAAAGTTATCTAAGGATTTTCAACACTCTGAGGAATGCTTATCTGAGGGGGAAAAGGCTAACTCTCCTTAAGGGACAAGAGGTGGGAAGAGGACAACAAATCAGACAACTCAACAAGGTGGTGGGTAAATGAGAGTTCAAGGCTGCTGGTCCATTTTTGTGTATATTAGAAATTTTCTTTAATGGGAGTTTGAACAGTTGCCTTGTTATTTTGGTCATAGATAATACATGCAAAGGGCACAAAATTCAAGTCGCAAAGGGAAACCAGTGAAAAGATGCTCACTCTCTAACCCCACCACCCATTGGAGCTCTGAACATTCCTAGCATGTCCTTCCAAAGATATATATGTGAAAGTAATATGTACATGTACTGTTTTCCTATGTAAGTAGGAGACCATGCAAACTTTTTAACTTTCTTTTTTGTAACAATAAATTTTGACACGTTCTCTTCTCAGTCCACATATCCTTAGTCTTTTTTTATGTATTTTATTTATTGATTTTAGAGAGGATGGGAAAGGGAGAGAGAGACAGAAACATCAATGACGAGAGAGAATCATCAATTGGCTGCCTCCCACAAGCCCCACACTGGGGATTGAGCCTGCAAACCTGGGCATGTGCCCTGACCAGTAATCCAATCGTGACTTCCTGTTCCATAGGTCGATGCTCAACCACTGAGCCACGCCAGCCATGCACTTAGTCTTTCTAATCATTTCTCAGCTCTGCTATATAGTTTAACAATCACTTATTTAACGAGTCCTCTACTGATAGCACTTAGGTTACTTTTAATCTTTTGCTAATACAAATAATGTGCTATCACCATCCTTGTATGTTCTTGATACATTTAAACACAGCTCCATATTCACCTCCCACTGGATTAGATTATTTCTAAAAAATCCTGTTCTTGTCAGCTCTAAATAATGCAGAGTCCTCCCCAGCTCCGTCCCCTCTGAGAGGAAGAGAAAGCAAACCTGTTCAACTCTGGAATGAGGACAAATCAGAAACAGAACAAACAAAGCAACAACAGTGTCTGAAGTAAAGACCAAAGACAACAAGGCATATGCTTTCTTTAAATATGCAGTTCCGGTGCTGTGAGGAGCACAATTCAAGTTAGAGCACTATATATACAACTACAGGTGTATCTACAAAGCATGCCAAGGGAGAAAAAGAATCTTGGACCCTGTGTCAATTGGCCTGGGTCCCTATCCCTGGTTTTGCCCCGGTGTGAGCCGATATTTGGCCTCCATTGCAATGTCCCTTATGGAAATTAGGAGCATTTGTCAAGTTCAGTTCCCAGCCTAGGGTTTGCCCTGGGCCCTGGGCATACAAAAACACTCTTAAAGCTTCATGTCATTTGTGTCCTAAATACTTTTTTCATCACCAGGAATCCCATTAGTCATATAGTCTTAGGTTCACATTTTTCTGGAGTTTACATTTTACCTCTGTCATCTACTGACTATTGTTTATTTTCTAAGTTTCAGTTTCTTCCTTGGCAAAATAAATTGCAAATCTGACCATGTCTCATTTCCACTGCTATTATCCTAGATCAGAGATAGACAAACTAAGCCTGCAGTCCAATTAAGAATAGCTGTACATTTTGAAGAGCTAAACTATGTGATGGAGAGCATATGTAACCACGAATTTTCTGACCTTTTACAGAAAGTTTGCTCTAGCACAAGCCATTCATTGGGAGCACAGGTCTTCAGACGCTGGGCATTAGAGGAGATATGAGAAGTGTAGGCACATGTAAGAGATACTTTATTGTAGGGCAAGTGGCCATCCAACAAAGCAGTTCTTCCAAGGAAGACCCCACAGGCAGCCCCCTACTGGTCTGGTCAGTGGCACCTCACACACCCGCTCACACAGGGAGGCCTCTGCCAATGCCGCGGCGCCACACTAACACAAACAGACTGCATCCTCGCACGCGTGTGGCCATCGGCTGTGACCATTGGCTACTCTGACTAGGGTTCCAACACCGTGTTTGCTTGAACTACTGCCATTGTCTCCTGGTCCCCTACTCCCCCTTTTCACCTGTTTTCCCTCCTAGCTAACGCCAATCCATTTTCTGTAGCCGACCTGTTTAAATAAAAATCAGATCTCATTTCTCTCTGACTTAAAAATCTCGAGCCCGGCCGGTGTGTTTCAGTGGTTGAGTGTCTACCCAAGAGGTCACTAGTATCCTTCAGGCCTAGAATAAGGTCTGAGAGGCTATTAGGTGTTCAATTTATTCTATTTATCCAATTAATGAAAGCCGCGCAACATGCAGCTCTGATGCCTGTGGAGAGCATAAGCAATTACCCCTGCAGGGAGTGTACGGGACTTCTGACAAAAAAAAGGCTAAGCAGAGTCTCAAAGGACTAGACGCCATCGATGACATGGAGTAGTGGGAAGGGTGCGGTGAACGGGGAGCAGCCGGCCCTGCTCCCCACGCACCAGGCACTGCTGAGTCTCGGACTGTGGGAGGCAAAGGGGGCATCTGCACTGATGTGTGCATCACATGCATGCTGCCTGGAGCGTCATCACAGACTAAACTGCTTGTGATATAAAAACCTAGCAAAATGGCATTGATAGAATAGGCCTGCTACCAGCATCACAACCATCCCAGTCAGAAAACCCCCACCAACACACACACACACACACACACACACACACACACACACACACACGCTAATGTTCAATTGAGCTTCCAAGAAAGCAAAGAGATCTCCAGGGGCAAGAAAATAATGGAGAACTGAGAGCCAGACTGATCAAGGATTCATTGAATGTGGAGAGGTGGCATCAGTCTGTTGGGCTGGAGACCTTAGGTCCTCCTCCAAGTGGAACTCCAGTGCTGAGTACACAGAAAATGGGCAATGAGCCCCCAAACAAAGCAGGAACTTGAAAGACTGTTCCCTCAGGGAAAGAAGAGCTCCCACACCCACAGGCCCAGGAAGACAGAGCAGCTGGTCATTACCAATGCTCAGAATAAAAAAGAAGTCCTGCTGAGCCAAGTGGCTCAGTGGTTGAACATCACCATATGAATCAGAAGGTCACAGTTTGATTCCAGGACAGGGCTCATGCCCACATTACAGACTGAGTATCAGGAGGCAGCCAATCAGTGATTCTCTTTCATCATTGATGTTTCTCTCTCCCAATTCCTTCATTTCTGACATCAATAAAAATTATATGTTTTAAAAATGGATGTTCGATTTTGTTGAATGCTTTTTCTGCATCTATTGATATGATTGTGTGATTTTTGTCTTTCAATTTGATTATGTGATGTGCCACATTTATTAATTTGTGAATACTGTACCAGCCTTGCATCCCTGGAATAAATCCCACCTGGTCATGGTATATGATCTTTTCAATATATTGCTGGATGCAATTTGCTAATCATTTGTTGAGAATTTTAGCACCCATGTTCATCAGGGATATTGGCCTGTGATTCTCTTTCTTTGTAGTGTCTTTATCTGGTTTTGTAATTAGGTTAATGTGGATCTCATAAAAAGAGCTTGGAAGTGTTCTTTCCTCTTGAATATTTCTGAATAGTTTAAGAAGGATAGGTGTGTGTTCTTCTTTGAATGTTTGGTAAAACTCCCACGTGAAGCCATCTGGACAAAAGATTTTTTTTGCTGGGAGTTTTTTGATGATTGCCTAAATTCCCTCAGTTGTTATTGGCCTATGCCAGTTTTCTGATTTTTCCTGATTCAGTTTTTGAAATTGTATTTTTATAGGAATTTGTCCATTTCATCCAAATTGTCCAGCTGGTTGGCATATAGTTGTTTATAGTGTTTTCTTACAATCCTTTGTATTTCTGTTGTGTCAGTTGTTACTTCTCCACTTTCCTTTCTGATTTTATTTGTTGGGGTCCTCTCTGTTTTTTTTTTTCATGAATCTGGCTAAGGGTTCATCAATCTTGTTTATCTTTTCAAAGAACCAACTCTTGGTTTCATTGATTTTTTTTTTGTAGTCTCCATGTTATTTACTTCTACTCTAATCTTTATTATTTCCTTCTTTCTACTTACAATGGGTTTTTCTTGCTGTTCTCCTTCTAATTATTTAAGTTGCAGGATTAAATAGTTTATTATTAATTTTTCTTGTTTTTCAAAGTAGGCATGTAGTGCTATGAACATCTCTCTCATGACTTTTGCTGTGTCCCAGGGATTTTAGATAGTTGCGTGTTCATTTTAATTTATTTCCAGGAAGTTTTGTATTTCTTGCTTGATCTTATTGATAACCCATTCATTGCTTAGTAACATGCTATTTAGCTTCCATGTATTTGAATGTTTTGAGTGTTTTTACAGTAGTTTACTTTTAATTTCATTCCACTGTGTCTGATAATATACTTGATATCATTTCAATCTTCTTAAATTTCCAGAGACTTGTTTTGTATCCTAACATGTGGTATATCTTTGTGAATGACCCATGTGCACTAGAGAAGAATGTATATTCTACAGTTTTGAGGTGAAAAAATTTTTTTAATATATTTTATTGATTTTTTACAGAGAGGAAGGGAGAGAGATACAAAGTCAGAAACATCAATGAGAGAGAGACATTGATCAGCCGCCTCCTGCACGCCCCACAGTGGAGATGTTCCTGCAAGCAAGGTACATGCCCCCAACCAGAATCAAACCTGGGACCTTTCAGTCTGCAAGCCGACGCTCTATCCACTGAGCCAAACCGGTCTTGGCATAGGTGAAATGTTTTATAAATGTCAATTAAATCCATCTGATACAGTGTGTCACTGTTCTTGTTAATTTTTTGTCTGGAAGATCTATCCAGTGAAATCAGTGGTGGTGACTGTATTGTTGTCAATCTCTCCCATAAATTTATCTAGAAGTTTATATATATATACACACATACACTACACACACACACATACACACTAAAGGCCCAGTGCATGAAATTTGTGCACTTGGGGGCGGGTTTCATCAGCCCAGCCTGCACCCTCTGCAATCTAGTAACCCCTCAGGGGATATCCCACTTTTGTTTAGGCCCAATCCCTGGGATTAGGCCTAAACCGAAAGTCAGAAGCCAGACATCCCTCTCACAATCCTGAACCACTGGCTCCTAATCACTTGCCTGCCTGCCTGGTTGCCTCTAACTGCACCCCCACCCCCGACCGCCAGCCTGGTTGCCCCCAACTGTGCCCATGCCAACCTGGTCGCACCCTTTACTGCACTGGTTGCCCCACGCAGCCTGTTGTTCAGTCGTTTGGGCATCCCTCACCCTCCTTCCAGCCTGGTCGCTTCATGCAGCCTGCTTGTTCAGTTATTTGCTGATCCCTCACTAACCCTCCTGCTGGCCTGGTCATAGGCAGCCATCTTGTGAGGGTGTGAGAGTTAATTTGAATATTAACCTCTTTATTGTATAGGATTTTTGTGTGCTCCTATATTGGGTACTGTGTTGTTTAACATGGTTATATCCTCCCGTTGGATTGATCCCTTTAGTATTATGTAGTGACCTTTGTTGTCTCTTGTGATGGCCTTTATTTTGAAGTCTATTTTGTCAGGTATGAGTATTGCTACCCCAGCTTTTTTTTCCTTTTCTATTTGCATGGAAATGTTTTCCCATCCCTTCATTCTTATCCTGTGTGAATCTTTTGTTCTGAGGTGGGTCTCTTGTAGACAGTATATAGTTGTGCCATGTTTTTGTATCCATTCAACTTCCATATGTCTTTTGATTGGAACATTTCATCCATTTACTTTTAAGGTTATTATTGATAGATACTGATTTATTGCCATTTTAATTCTATATGTTTTTCCCACTCTCTCTCTCTTTTTTTAAACATATATTTTATTGATTTTTTACAGAGAGGAAGGGAGAGGGACAGAGAGTTAGAAACATCAATGAGAGAGAAATATCAATCAGCTACCTCCTGCACACCTCCCACTGGGAATGTGCCTGCAACCAAGGTACATTCCCTTGACCAGAATCGAACCTGGGACCTTTCAGTCCACAGCCTGACACTCTATCCACTGAGGCAAACCAGTTTTGGCCCCTCTATATATTTCTTATTATTATTATAGCAGTCCTTTTAGCATTTTTTGTAGTGCTAGTTCAGTGGTGATAAATTCCTTTACCCATTTTTTATCTGGGAAGTTCTATTTCATTATCTATTTTGATGGATAGGCATGATAGGTATAGTAATCTTAGCTTCAGATTCTTGCTTTTCATTATCTTGAATACTTCATGATATTCCCTTCTGGACTATAGAGTTTCTGATGAGAAATTAACTGTCACACTTATGGGAACTCCTTTTAAGGTAACTGTCTTTAAGATTCTATTTGTCTTAAATTTTTGGCATTTTAATTATAATGTGTCTAGACCTGTTTAGGTTCTTCTTACTTGGGACTCTTTTTGCCTCCTGAACTTGTGTGACATCTTCTTTCACCAGGTTAGGGAAGTTTTTTGTCATTATTTCTTCAAACACGTTCTCTATTCCTTGCTCACTTTCTTCCCCTTATGGTACACCTATTATGCAAATATTGATATGTTTCATCTTGTCCCACATCTCCCTTAAGCTGTCCTCTGGTGTTTATTCTTTTGGTTCTCTGATTGTGTGATTTTTTTTCCTACCCTATCTTTTTTTTTTA
>JAAGEH010000403.1:1059655-1086898 GCA_011751065.1 Lasiurus cinereus
TTTAATTTTTTACAGAGAGGAAGGAAGAGGTATAGAGAGTTAGAAACATCAGTGAGAGAGAGACATTGATCAGCTGCCTCTTACACGCTCCGTAGGGAATGTGCCCGCAACCAAGGTACATGCCCTTGACCAGAATCGAACCTGAGAAATTTCAGGCCACAGATTGATGCCCTATCCATTGAGCTAAACCAGATTCGGCCTACCCTATCTTTCAATTCACTAATCTGATACTTGACTTCCCCTAGGCTGCAGTGCTCTTAATTATTACTATGCCATTCTTCTTTTTTTAATTTAGCAAATCTTTATTGCTCAGATTAATACAATTATTCCTCTTTTCCCCCCCATGCCTCCCCTCCACCCAGCTCCCTCCCACCCTCTGCCTTACCTCGCCCCCATTGTCCTCATACATAGGTGTACAATTTTTGTCCAGTCTCTCTCCTCAACTCCTTCACCCCTTTCCCCCTGAGAATTGTCAGTCCACTCCCTTTCTATGCCTCTGATTTTATTATCTTCACCAGTTTATTCTGTTCATCAGGTGTTTTATTCACTTGATTTTTAGATTCACTTGTTGATAGATATGTATCAGTTGTTCATAATTTTTATCTTTACCTTTTTCTTCTACTTCCTCTGCTTAAACAGTACCTTTCAGCATTTCATATAATACTGGTTTGGCGTTGATGAACTCCTTTAGCTTTTTCTTATCTGTGAAGCTCTTTATCTCTCCTTCAATTCTGAATGATAGCTTTGCAGGATAGAGTAATCTTGGTTGTAGGTTCTTGCTATTCATCACGTTGAATATTTCTTACCACACCTGTCTGCCTGCATAGTTTCTGTTGAGAAAACAGCTGACAATCATATGGGTGCTCCCTTGTAGGTAATGAACTGTTTTTCTCTTGCTGCTTTCAATATTCTTTGTTTTTTGTTCTTGGCATTTTAATTATGATGTTTCTTGGTGTGGTCCTCTTTGGATTTCTTTATTTGGGGTTCTGTGTGCTTCCTGGACTTGTAAGTCTATTTCTTTTACCAGATGTGGGAAGTTTTCAGTCATTATTTCTTTAAATAGGTTTTCAGTATCATGCTCTCTCTCTTCTTCTGGCACCCCCACAATTCTGATGTTGGTACATTTGAAGTTGTCCCAGAGGTTCCTTACACTATCTTCACATTTTTGGATTCTTTTTTCTTCTTGCTTTTCCAGGGGAGTGTTTTTGCTTCTCTGTATTTGAAATCTTTGACTTGATTCTTACGTTCCTCTACTCTGCTGTTAGATCTCTGCATAATATTTTATATTTCAGTCGGTGTATGTTTAATTTCTAGTTGGTCCTTTTTCATCTCCTCTTGGGTCTCACTAAATTTATTTATCTTTTCTAGGAAAGTCTTGAAAAACCTTATAACCATGGCTTTGAACTCTATATCCAGTCGTTTGTTTTCCTCCATTTCTTTCATTTGTGACCTGTTTCTTTGTCTCCGCATTTTCACTATTCTGGGAGAACTTCTGTGTTGGAATCAGCCTTAGGATACAAGACTTAGAAGACTGCAAAAGCCTCTCTGTTGAGCTTGGATGGGGTGGAGTCTCAGGGCTTAGCAGACCGCCTTGGCTTCCAGTCAGCCTCACCCTATTCAGACCCTGGGTCTCAATTGTCTCTTGGAAGTCGCTGGAGCCATCTCTGTGAGGAGGCATGTGCATGTCTCTAGACCACTGCCTTTCCAGCTCCCCTGTGCTCCTGGACTGTATGAGTCTGGGTCCCCAGGGTCTTGCCTGAAACTGGGAAACTGGGGCTAAGTGCAGTTAGAAGTGGCACAGTTCTGTCTCCCGCCCACAGAGAAAGCCAGCAGCACAATCAGCAGTCTTTCTTCTGTGAGCAGTAGTGTGCACACCCCCAGACCTCTGCCCTTTCGTGTCTCTTCTAAATTTCCATGCACTCCTCCCTTTTCACAGTCCAGACTCCCCCCATATGAGTCTCACCCAGAACTGGGGTTCAGTGCTATAGGATAAGGTGTTCAGTGCAGTTGGGAGTCTCCATCTCCCTCCTGCCAGAGGAAGCCATCCAGGCACTCCAGAGCCTGCTCTCTCCATGTGCACATCTTCATACCTCAGCTTTTTGCAGCTCCTCTGAATTTCCGTGAGCTCTTCTCTTTCCTTCTAGTTGTAGAATTTCCACTCAGCCAGCTTTCCTGTGGTTCTGATGATGTCCATTCTGTCTTTTAGTTGCACTTTTGAAATTGTTGTGTGAGGCAGCAGTTTAGTTATTCACCTATGCTGCCATCTTGGTTTCTCCCCCTTGTGGTTTAGTCTTGATTGTTGTTGGTATCACTGGTGGGAATTAACCTCCAAGCCAATTGGTTGTGAGGATCAGCTATGTCTAAGCCTGGAGAACTTCTGTGCTGGACTCAGCCTTAAGACTTGCAAAATTGCAAAAGCCTCTGTGCTCAGCTTGGATGTGGCGGAGTCTCAGGGTTGAGCAGACAGCTTTAGCTTCCCATCAGCCCTACCCTACAAAGTGGCCCCTGGGTCTCAGTGTCCCTCAGTAATCACTGCAGCCCTCTCTGTGGACATTTGCACTTGCGTGCCTCCAGAACTCTGCCTTTCTTGGCTTCCCTGAGTTTCCATGCATTCTGAAGACCCCTATGAGTCTGGGTCCCCAGGGTCTCATCCAAAACTGGGGTTTAGTGCAGTGGAAAGTGTAGTTCAGCTTGGTCCAGAGGTTCTCTTTTCCTCCTGCTAGAGAAAGCCAGTGGCACAATGAGCAGTCAGTCCTCTCTGTGCCCAGTGGCATGTGCTCCTTCAGACTTCTACCTTTCGTGGCTCCCCTGAATTTCCATGCACTCCTCACTTTTTCTGACAGTCCAGACTCCCCCTGTCTGTGCCTCACCCAGAACTGGGTTCAGTGCAGTTGGATCTGGGGTTCAGTGCAGTCGGGAGTTTCCATCTCCCTTCCACAAGAGGAAGCAAGCCAGGCACTCCTCTGCCTGTCCTCTCTATGCATGTGTTTCCATACCTCAGCCTTTTGCAGCTCCTCTGAATTTCTGTGAGCCCTTCTCTTTCCTTCTAGTTGTAGAATTGCCACTCAGCCAGCTTTCCTGTGGTTCTGGATGATGTCCATTCTGTCTTTTAGTTGCAGTTTTCAAATTGTCATACGAAGCAGCAGTTTAGGAGTTCACCTATGCCACCATCTTGGTTTCTCCTACTATGCAATTCTTTATGTTACTATATGTTTTCTCATGCTGTCAAGCATTTTTTTGCCATTATTATTATGAACTTTATGTTTGATAAATTTCTTCTTTCCATTTCATTTATCTCTTCTTGTGGAGAATTCTCTTGTTCTGTCCTTAGGGGATGGTTTTTTGTCTCCCCATTTTGGCTGCCTGTTTGGGTTTGTGACTATGTATTAGGTAGATCTTCTATACCTCCCAATCTCTAGTGCAGGCCAGTGTAAAATGCTATTTCTGACTAATTAGTTCAGATCAAGACTCAAAGTCTCCAGAGATCCACTTCTATCTGCAGACTGTTTGGATTCAGCCTTGAGTAGCATAAGACAATTGTTCCTAGGTAGATGAGAGGTTTCCCAACTGGGTGGATCAGTTGCTTCTGCCTGGAGTATAAATTTTATTCTCAGTCTCTTAATGGGCCCCAGAAACACCACCGGGTGGGGCAAAGTGTTTTCTAATAGGGTGGGTCAATTGTTTTACACCAGGCAAGAATAGCCTGCACTGCAAAGGTCTGCATGTGAAAGATGTCCTCCACAGTGAGAGGTAATGACTCAGCAGAGGAATTCAAGCTGTCTGCAACCTAAGCTCTAACCTCAGAGCACCCAACCCTGGCTTCTACTCACATAGCTCCAGTCCACTTTGACCTCCCTTTGCAGGAGCCAAATGTGAACGGCTGCACACAAAATTTTGTGCATTGGACCTTTAAAAGTGTGTCTGTATTTCTAGGCATCTCTCCCTGGTAGACAGAAACCCTGCTGCTTTTCACAGCCATATGATATGTGGGCATCTTCCTCAGTTCTGCTGCTCTCTGCTGAGAATCCCAGTATGAGGTTTAGACTCCTAAGTTCTCAGTATCAAACTCCCACAGTTGAGATATCTTTCTAGAATTTTAGCTGCTGTCAGTGGGAGTCCGGCCAGCTCTTTCACATCTCTGCCTTTCCTATCAGGCTTTCTGGAGTCTCCACTTTCTAGCCTTTGTTATTAGGGTTCTCTGAAAGTGGTCTTCAGTTGATTATTCAGATTTTTTTTTTTTTTTGTATTTTAGTTGCAATTCCAGTTTGGTCCTGGGAGCATGTCAATGTACCATCCGCTTACTCTGCCACCATTTTTAATCCCAGCCATGCATATTTTAGCATGATTTTACAGTTAGTGAGACTGAGTCTTAAAGAGATTAAGACAAATACAGTTTTTAGTGTAAATATAATTATAGAAATGAAAAACTTACAACATGAACTTGAAATTACCAATAGTGTGAAAGAGAAAATAAAATTATATTTAAATTTGTAATATGAATAGAAACCATTATAAAGATACTATAAAAAATAACAGACTGATTTGGAAAACACTAAATTGAAAATCATGAAATGGAAAAATATAGTTACCAAAAAAACCCCATAGAAACCAAGATGGTGGCATAGGTGAACACCTAAACTGCTGCCTCGCACAACAATTTCAAAACTACAACTAAAAGACAGAACAGACATCATCTAGAACCACAGGAAAGCTGGCTGAGTAGACATTCTACAACTAGAAGGAAAGAGAGGGGCACATGGAGACTCAGAAGAGCTGCAAAAAGCTGAGATACAGAGACGCACATGTGGAGAGGATGGGGCAGAATGCCTGGCTGGATTCCTCTAGCAAGAGGGAAATGGAAACTCTGGACTGCCCTGAACTAAACTTCTGACTTCAATGAGCCCCAGTTCCAGGTGAGATTCATATGGGAAAGTCTAGACTGTTGTGAAAATGGAGGAGTACAGGGAAACTTAAGGGAGCCACCAAAGACAGAGGTCTGAAAGTGCATGCGAAAGTGTGCACACAAAGGGCTGACTGCTGATTGTGCCACTGGCTTTCTCTAGCGAGAGGAAGACAGAAGCTCCCAAATGCACTGAAATCTAGGTCAGACTGCACTGAACCCCAGTTTCGGATGAGACCATGGGGATCCAGACTCATACGGTCCCTAGAGTGCATGGAAACGCAGGGGGAGCCGGAAAGGCAGGTATCTGGAGGCGTGCATGCCTGCACATAGAGAGGGCTGCAGTGATTACCAAGGGACACTGAAATCAGGGGCTGATGGGAAGCCAAGGCTGTCTGCCCTGCCCTGAGACTCTGCCCCATCCAAGCTGAGCACAGAGGGTTTTGCAGTCCTGCAAATCTTAAGGCAGATGCCAGCACAGAACTTCTCCCAGTGTTGACACAGCTGATCCTCACAACCAATTGGCTTGGAGGTCAATTAACCTTGGTGAAACCAACAACAATCAAGATTTAACTAGAACAAGGATGTACACACAGTCCACAAAGGGGTGAACCAAGAGAGTCCATGTTAGGTAACTGGGGAGGGGGAGCTACTGAGCCATATAGGACACCTAGCATACGAAGCTACTCTACCAACTCAGGGAAGCAGAGAAAATGTGAAAACAAAGGAAGAGATCACAAACAAAAGAAATGGAGGAAAACAAATGACTGGATATAGAGTTCAAAACCACAGTTATAAGTATTTTCAAGAATTTCCTAGAAAATATGTATAAATTTAGCAAGACCCAAGAGGAGATGAAAAAGAACCAATTAGAGATGAAAAAGGACCAACTAGAAATTAAACATACACTGACTGAAATAAAAAATATTATACAGAGACATAACAGCAGACTAGAGGAATGCAAGAATCAAGTCAAAGATTTGAAATACAAAGAAGCAGAAAGCACTCCACTGGAAAAGAAAAAAAGAATCCAAAAATGTGAAGATAGTGTAAGGAGCCTCTGGGACAACTTCAAGCATACCAATATCAGAATTATGAGGGTGCCAGAAGAAAAGAGAGAGCAAGATACTGAAAATCTATTTAAAGAAATAAGGACTGAAAACTTTCCCCACTTGGTGAAATAAGTAGACTTACAAGTCCAGGAAGCACACAGAACCCCAAACAAAAGGAATCCAAAGAGGACCATACCAAGACACATCATAATTCAAATACCATGAGGAAACGACAAAAAGAGAATATTAAAAGTAGCAAGGTAAAAACAGTTAATTATCTACAAGGGAACACCCATACGATTGTCATCTGATGTCTCAACAGAAACTATGCAGGACAGATGGGAGTGGCAAAAAATTCTCAGTGATGCCAAGACCGGTTTGGCTCAGTGGATAGAGCGTTCGATTCCAGTCGGGGGCATGTACCTTGCTTACAGGCACAACTCCAGTAGGGGCGTGCAGGAGGCGGCTGATCAATGTCTTTCTCTCATTGATGTTTCTGACTTTCTATCCCTCTCCCTTCCTCTCTGTAAAAAATCAATAAAATATATTTAAAAAATAAAATAAAATAAAAAAGTTCTCAGAGCAACCTACAACCAAGAATACTGTACCTGTGGGGAACCGTGAAAGGCAATTAGGTACATTATCCAGCAATATGCTTTTCCCCTTATGTTTCCCTGCTTTGCTGGGGTTTTTGCTTCATATAGCTAAGAGAAAGTAACACTGTGGCAGGATCAATAGAGCAATGTGTCCTTGAGTGCCAGATGTTCTCAATAACAGAAACAAGGATAAGAAAGCTGGCCGAGGGAGTAGTCTAGACTGTTCTAAGGTGTCTGTGTTCTTTAATCCTCACCCCCCCTTTCAGGTAACGTTCTAACTGCAGTGCCGGCTGGCTCCGGCAGGTGGCGCCACGAACAGGGACCTGAACACGGGGGATTCGGTGAAGGAGCACCTCGGTAATAAGAGAACGTTCGCAGTGGTAGTGGGACGCGGTGACAGGGCAGACGGCGGGAGTAATAAGTTAGAATGGGGCAAGCTAGCAGCAATTTATTATATGTATATATGCTTAAGGACATGCTTAGGGCTCGAGGTATTAACACAAGTCAAAAGCAAATAGAGCGCTTCATTACTTTTATCAAGGAGGTGTGCCCATGGTTTCCGGAAGAGGGAACCGTGTGTTTAGAAACTTGGGAGCAGGTAGGGAAGAGACTTCAGGGCCATTTTCAAGCCCACGGTCCTCACCGGACGCCGGTAGATGCTTTCACTTTATGGAGTCTGGTGAGGGACAGTTTAGTAGAAAAGCATGAAGGGCAGAAATGGAGAGAAGTAGGTCAAGCGGCAACCCTCAAAAAGGAGGGCGGCTAGTCTGGGGAACGTTCCTTTTGAGGACCTGAGGAGAGCGGGACGCCGCGGAATCTCCCGGTCCAGGCCCCCACGCGACGGCGTCTGGGGCTTCGGTTTAGTCTGGTCTGGTTCTTTCTGTTTTGTTTCAGTACGGGTCCCGGTTTGGTCTGGTCTGGTTAGTCTCTTTTGTCTATTATCTGTATTCTGTTTTTGTTTCTGTTGTTTCACTATTCGTATTTAATTTCTGACAGAGAAGAACTCCTGGTTGTGTGAATGCATGAGAAGCCGCAGCTGACTGGGTGTTAATTGCTAGCTTTGTGGTGTTAATTCTAGTGTGCTTTGTGGTGTTAAGTGCTAGGAGAAGTGTGCTTGGAGAAGTGTGCTTTGTAGTGTTTTGGATTGGTTTTGGAATTAAGATTAGTTTCGGATTTTGGATTGGTTTTGGAATTACTGCTTTTGTAACAGTTTACAAAATTAGAACAAGAAAATGGGTCAGGGACCTTCCATGCCCCTCACTCCTCTTCAATGTTTCCTTAAAAATTTTCAGGAGTTTAAGAAGCGGGCAAAAGATTATGGAGTGCTGGTTGATTATTTTAATCTCCAAAACTTTTGTGAATTGGAATGGCCCACTTTTAGGGTGGGGTGGCCGTCCACGGGGACTCTCGATTTAAGCATAGCGGGAAGGGTCCGCCAAGTAATTTATGGCGACCCAGGCCACCCAGACCAAATTCCTTATATTAATGTACGGATTGATATTGTGACTGATAGTCCCCAGTGGTTAAAAAGTTGCAAAAACCTTAAAGGGGAATTGGAAGAGAGACGGATGATCCTTATGGCCCAATCCCAAAAAGCCAAATTAAAATCAGCAGCACATATACTAAAATTGGAACGATACAGAGAAGATTAGCATAGCCCCATCTAATTCACCCTGGAATTCCCCAATTTTCGTTATAAAAAAGAAATCAGGAAAATGGAGACTATTACAAGACCTTAGAAAAGTAAATGAGACTATAGAACTAATGGGGGCTCTACAGCCTGGCCTGCCTGTGCCTTCAGCAATACCTGCTGGCACCTTTAAAATAATTCTAGATTTAAAAGACTGTTTTTATACTATTCCTCTTGCCAGCCAGGATTGCAAACGGTTTGCATTTAGTGTCCCATCCACTAATTTGCAAGAGCCCATGAAGAGATATCATTGGTTGGTCCTACCGCAAGGAATGGCTAACAGCCCTACCTTATGTCAAAAGTTTGTAGCACAGGCTATTGAAGGCACTCGCAAGCGCCACCCGCAAGTTTACATAATTCATTATATGGATGATATCCTTTTAGCCTGTAAAGATGAGAGTCTACTTTTAGCTGCATATGCCCAATTACAACAGGATTTAGCCAGAAGAGGGCTGGTCATTGCCCCGGAGAAGGTACAGAGAAAGCCCCCTTTTCAGTATTTGGGGTATCTGTTATACCCGAAAAAAATAACTCCTCAGAAGATTAGAATTAGAAGAGATGAGCTAAAAACTTTAAATGACTTTCAAAAGTTACTAGGAGACATTAATTGGATAAGGCCCTACTTAAAGTTAACTGCAGGACAGTTGAAGCCTTTGTTTGATATCCTTAAAGGAGAGGCACAGCCCACATCTCCCCGAGAATTAACAGCTGAAGCCCAGCAGGCCCTGACTGTGGTAGAAGAGGCTATCAAGAAGCAACAGATTACTTATTTTGATTATACTCAACCCTGGGAGGCATGCATTTTACCCACTACTCATACACCGACCGCAGTTTTATGGCAAAATAATCCACTCTTGTGGATCCATCTTCCCGTATCTCCCTCCAGAGTTCTTTCTCCTTACTTTGAAGCGGTGGCCTCCCTAATTCAGTCCGTTAGAATGGAAGCTCGAAGAATATTAGGAATAGAGCCTCCAAAACTGCTTGTTCCTTATACTAAACAGCAAGTCAATTGGTTGTTCCAAAATAGTGACAGTTGGGGAATAGCCTTAGCCCAATTTACTGGAAAAATTAATAATCATTACCCTCAGCATAAATTATTACAATTTGCTAGCATTCATACTTTTGTATTTCCCAGGATAGTCTGTAAAAAACCTATTGAAGGGACACTCACTGTATTCACGGATGGATCCTCTAATGGAGTCGCTGCCACCAATATATCAGGAAAAATAACTTCTTTTCAGACAGGATATAAATCCGCTCAGGTAGTAGAATTACTAGCCGTTCTAGAGGTGCTACAACAGCTGCCTACCCAGACTTTTAACTTGTATTCTGACAGTCAGTATGTAATAAAGGCTTTACAATCAATAGAGACTGTGCCAACTATAGAAACATCGAACTTTACAGTTCAGCAGTTATTTACAAAAATCCAGGAACTGTTATTGCAACGGCAAGTTTCCTGTCACTTTGGACACTTACGAGCTCATACAGGCCTTCCTGGTCCCCTGTCTAAAGGAAATTCCCTGGCTGATATAGCCACTCGAGAAGCAATGCTGCTTCAAACACAGGTTAGCCCAGAACAATTAGCCACGCAATCGCATGCCATACATCATCAAAATAGTAATAGCCTGCGCTTACAATTTAAAATTACCAGAGAAGCAGCACGGCAAATAGTCAAGCAATGCGGTACCTGCCCCATTACAGCTACTGTGCCCTCTTATGGCATCAACCCCAGGGGATTGATGCCCAACCAGCTATGGCAAATGGATATTACTCATATTGCCCATTTTAGAAGGATGAAATATGTACATGTCACCATAGATACTTTTTCCGGGTACATTATGGCAACTGCCCAAACTGGAGAAGCCAGTAAGCACTGCATTGCTCATTGTCTAAAGTGCTTTGCCACTATGGGGCAGCCCAAATGTATTAAAACGGATAATGGGCCTGGGTACACGGGGAAAAATTTCCAGATATTTTGCAATCAATTGGGTATCCGTCTTAAAACAGGAATTCCCTACAATCCTCAAGGGCAAGGAATAGTCGAAAGAGCTAATAGAACTCTTAAAATTCAATTACAAAAAATAAAAGAGGGGGAGTTATATCCTAGGTCAGCACATAATTACTTACATCATGTTCTCTTTATCCTTAATTTTTTAACTTTTGATGCTAATGGACAATCTGCGGCTCAGAGACTGTGGGGAGCCAGTAGTTCCCGCACCTATGCTCAGGTGCGCTGGAAGGATCCTCTGACAGGACAGTGGAGTGGACCTGATCCTGTATTAATCTGGGGGCGAGGCCATGTTTGTGTTTTCCCACAGGACGCCGAAGGACCACGCTGGTTACCTGAGAGGCTGGTTCGCCATGCAGAAATCCACACATCTGAAGAAAAAGGCCCAGATTCAACACAAGAATCAGACAACGACACTGCTCCAGAATGAAGTGCGAGCTAATGCTGTTCATTTTACTAGCATGGTGTGCTGCAACTGAGGCGGGAGAATACTAGGCATATGTGCCTGATCCTCCGTTGCTGCATGTGTCGGTGTGGGAGGGTCGCAGCGTCCTGGTGTATGTCAATAATACCAAACTTCTTGGGGGGCCCTCGAATAGTCACCTTCAGGTGCACGCCCCAATCCCATATAACTTTTCTGCTATGGGAGAGGGCACTCCCGTCTGCTTTTCCAAAGATGAGAATGTGACAGGCTGTGTCACCCTTGACGGGCTAACTTTTCGGGCCAACAGCTCCAATGTCGGATGGAACATCCACGTGCGGAGTCTCGGAAAATCGGGAACTGAGTTAAATACCTCCCTTCCCCGAGACGTCCTGCCATGTGAGAAACCCTCTGATATACGAGTGCATTCAGTACCGTGGGGACGGTGTTACACTGAACGAGCTGTTGCCTACCCGATTCATGGCTTCAACTCATCCATCATTAATTGGTCCGTCGCTAACAAGACCAGTTGGACCCAAGGCCTCTATGAAGGACTCTGGAGTGTAAGTAACGGCCCGACACAACTACTCCTTTGGAAACTGGCTGCTGCTCTGGACACAGTCACAGCTACGGTGACCTATCCGACTAGTGAGAAGAACAAAAACTGGACTTCGATCCATTGGGCCGTGAATGTGACAGCCTGTGTGCCAGAGCCTTATGCCCTATTAGTAGGGGGGGTGAATATTTCCCATAGAGGGCAGATCTTTAATGTCACTTGTGTGAATTGTCTGTTAACCAATTGTATTGCTAATGTGCCTTTGGGTAAACAGGTGATTGTTCTCCATCAGCCCGCTTTCGTCATGGTCCCGGTGAACCTCTCTGAGCCCTGGTATGATGATCATTCCCTCCAGGTATGGAGAGAGGTAACCTCAGCCCTCAGCAGACCCCGAAGGTTTATTGGGTTATTAATAGCAGGTGTTGCGACCTTGATAGCCCTGGTTACTACAGCGCTGCTGCTGCAGTGGCACTCACTCAGGAGGTTCAGACAGCGCATTTTGTTAATGATCTATCTAAAAATGTTAGCACAGCCCTAGGGACACAAGAAGTAATCGATAGAAAGATAGAGGAGAAACTCAACACCTTATACGACCTAGTTATGTACCTAGGGGAAGAGGTAGATGGTCTAAAGGTGAGGAACAGATTAAGATGCCACACAAATTATCAATGGATATGTGTCACTCCTCACCCTTACAACCGGTCCACTCATGGCTGGAAGAAAGTGAAGGCTCATTTGACAGGGATTTGGCATAATGTTAATGAGTCCATAGACCTACTGAAACTGCATGAAGAAATCCAGGGTCTACAAAATACAGACCCCTTTAAAGTAGATACAGCAGAAGCCGCTAAGAACTTTTTAGATCAGCTCATGCGTATAGTCCCCTCCACCTCTGATTTGCAGCATGTAGTCCTTACTGTGGCCTTAATGGGGGTCACCATTGTAGTAATAATATGCCTCTTGCCTTTTCTGGTGCGCAAAGGAGTCAGCGCTTTGACACGGCTTCAAGCAGGACTCCACGAGGTCAAACTCAGAACAGGCCCGCCAGGACCTTTGCATGTTGTATAGGATACTACTGAGCTTGATTGCCTTCACGGTAGCAGACGAATAGTCAGAGTGCTGCATCTCGCCGTATGGCAAGACTGGGTACTGGCTAGGTGCAGAGCGAAGCATCTGCGAGGGAAGGTCCTGTAACTGACCGTCTCTGACTTCCTCTGAAGTTATGTCTGATTAGCACAGAGGTTGGCATCAAATAAAGAAGAAACATGGGCTCTGCCTCTCCTCCCCAAAAGATGCCAAGAGCCAAAAAGGTGGCTGATAGCCACGGGAGGAATCAGACCTCTACTTCCCTAGCCAGTTAAGGCCCACCCCGGTCCTTTTATTATAAAGGAAAGGGGGAAATGTGGGGAACCGTGAAAGGCAATTAGGTACATTATCCAGCAATATGCTTTTCCCCTTATGTTTCCCTGCTTTGCTGGGGTTTTTGCTTCATATAGCTAAGAGAAAGTAACACTGTGGCAGGATCAATAGAGCAATGTGTCCTTGAGTGCCAGATGTTCTCAATAACAGAAACAAGGATAAGAAAGCTGGCCGAGGGAGTAGTCTAGACTGTTCTAAGGTGTCTGTGTTCTTTAATCCTCACCCCCCCTTTCAGGTAACGTTCTAACTGCAGTGCCGGCTGGCTCCGGCATGTACCCAGCAAAGCTATCATTCAGAACTGAAGGGCAGATAAAGAACTTCACAGATAAGAAAAAGCTGAAGGAGTTCATCAACACCAAACCAGTATTATATGAAATGCTGAAAGATACTCTTTAAGCAGAGGAAGAAGAAAAAGGTAAAGATAAAAATTATGAACAACAAATACATATCTATCAACAAGTGAATCTAAAAATTAAGTGAATTAAGAACCTGATGAACAGAATAAATTGAAGATAATAAAATCAGGGGCATAGAAAGGGAGTGGACTGACAATTCTCAGGGGGAAAGGGGTGAGGGGGGTGTAGGGAGAGACTGAACAAAAGTCATATACCTATGGATAAGAGCAATGGGGCGAGGTAAGGGCAGAGGGTGGGGTGGGAGCCAGTGGAGGGAAGCTCTGGGAAGAAAAAAGAGGAACAATTATAATTATCTGAACAAAAATATTTATTAATAGTAAAAAATAAAACACACACACAGCCTGGGAGTATGGAAATGAGGGAGAGAGGAAGAAAGGGGAAGTGACTGTTAATCAGCACAAGGTTTCCTTTTGGAGTGATGGAATGTTCTAAAAGACTATGGTGATGGTTGCACACCTCTATAAATATACCAAAGGACATTATTATTTTTATTTTTAAAATATGGAACACTTCATGAATTTGCATATTATCCTTCTGCAGGGGCCATGCTAATCTTCTCTATATAATTCCAATTTTAGTATATGTGCTGCTGAAATGAGCATAAGGCCATTATTTTTATGTGCCTTACATGCATAAACTTTGTTATGTATTAGTAAGCTACATTTCTTTTTTTCTTTTTTTTAATTCAGTGGGGTGACATTGGTTAATAAAATTATATACGTTTCAAGTGTATAATTATACTAGAGTCCTGGTGCACAAAATTTATGCATGGGGGATGGGGTTTCCCTCAGCCCACCCTGCACCCTTTCCAATATGGGACCCTTTGAGGGATGTCCGACTGCCTGGGATCAGGGCAGTCGGACATCCCTCTCACAATCCAGGACTGGTGGCTCCGAACTGCTTGCCTGCCTGCCTTTCTGATTGCCCCTAAACGCTTCTGCCTGTCAGCCTGATCACCCCCTAACGACTCTGCTAGCCTGATTGATGCCTAACTGCTCCTATTCCAGCCTGTTTGTCCCTAACTGCCCTCTGCGGCAGGCCTTGTCACCCCTAACTGCTTTCCCTACAAGTCTAGTCCCCCCAACTTCCCTCCTTTGCCCTCCTGGTCATCCTTAAATCCCCTCCCCTGCAACCTTCATTACCCCCATCTGCCCTCTCTTGCAGGCCACCTTGTGGTGGCCATCTAAGTATCCACCTGGGGGCAGGATATTTGACCACATGGGGGCAGCCATCTTGTTTGTTGGAGTGAAGGTCAATCTGCATATTACTCTTTTAGTAGATAGGATAGAGGCCTGGTGCATGGATGGGGGCCAGCTGGTTTGCCCTGAAGGGTATCCTGGATCAGAATGGGGTTTTCCTTGGGATGAGGGCTGGCCTGGGCGAGGAGCCTGTGGTGATTTACAGACTGGCCATGCCCCCCAGCAAATCAAGCGGAGGCCCTGATATCTGGGATTTATTTATCTTTTACAGTTGAAACTTTTTAGCTTGGAGTGGAGCAAGCCTCCTGCTCACTCTGTGGTCACAGCTATTTCCATTGGGTTTTATTTATCTTCTATAATTGAAACTTTGTAGCTTTAAGTGGAGGCCAAGGCAGGGCAGGGCTGTGGAAAGCTTGGCTTCCTCCATCACAGGGGGCAACCCAAGCCTCCTGCTCTCTCCAGCTCCATGCTGCCGCTATTTTTGTTGGAATTTATTTATCTTCTATAATTGAAAATTTGTAGCATTGAATGGAGGCCTGGGCCTGCCAGGGTATGTGGAAAGCTTGACTTCTTCCATCGCTGGGGAAACCCAAGCCTCGTTCCTGCTCGCTCTATGGCTGCAGCCATCTTGGTTGGGGCTAATTTGCATATCCACTCCTCATTGGTTGGTGGGAATGGCTGGTGGTGTGGCTGCACCAGTCTGCATTCCCACCAGCAGTGCACAAGGGTTCCTTTTTCACTGCATTTTGGCCAACATTTGTCATTTGTTTTGTTGATGATTGCCATTCTGACAGGTGTGAGATGGTATCACATTGTTGTTTGATTGCCATCTCTCGGATAATTAGTGACTTTGAGCATGTTTTCATGTGTCTCTTGCCCTTCCTTCTGTCTTCTTTCAAAAAGGTTCTATTTAGGTCTGTTGCTCATTTTTTATTGGATCATTTATCTTTCTTTTATTAAGTTGTATAAGTTGGCTGTAGATGTTAGAGATTAACTTTTATCAGTGATAACATTTGCAAATATGATTTCCCATACAGTGGTATTTCTTGTTGTTTTGTTGATAGTTTCTTTTGCTGTGCAAAAGCTTTTTATTTTAATGTAGCCCCATTTGTTTATTTTCTATTTAGCTTCCATTGCCTTAGGAGCAGTATCAGTGAATAAGTTCTTTCAGCATATGTCTGAGATTGTGCTGCCTGTGGATTGCTTTAGTATGTTTATGGTTTCTCATCTTAGGTTTAAATCCTGTATCCATTTCTAGTTTATTTTTATGTATAATGTAAGTTGTTGGTCCAGTTTCATTTTTTTTGCATGTATCTGTCCAATTTTCCCAATACCATTTATTAAGGAGACGGTCTTGACTTCATTGTATATTCATGCCTCCTTTGTCAAATATTGAGCATAGTGGTTTGGGTCAATATTTGGATTCTCTATTCTATTCCATTGGTCTATGTGTCTGTTCTTGTGCCAGGAGCAGGCTGTTTTGAGAACAGTTGCTTTGTAATGTAGCTTGAAATCTGGTATTGAGATCCCACCTACTTTATTCTTCTTTCTCAGGATTGCTGTGGCTATTCGAGGTCTTTTTGTTTGTTTGTTTGTTTGTTTTGATCCAGATGAATCTTTGGAGAGTTCTTTCTAGGTCTGTAAAATATGTTGTTAGTATTTTAATGGGTAGTACATTGAATCTATAGATTGCTTTGGGTAATATGGACATTTTAATGATATTGATTCTACCAATCCAGGAGCATGGTATGTGCTTCCATCTGTTTGCATTTTCCTCTATCTCTTTTTTCAATGTCCTGTAGTTTTCTACATATAGGTCTTGTACCTTCTTAGTTAGGTTTATTCCTAGGTATCTTAATATTTTTGTTGTGATGGTAAATGGGATTGCTTTTTAAGTCTCTCTTTCTGTAATTTTACTATTAGTGTATAAAAATGCCATAGAGCCAAAACTAGTTTGGCTCAGTTAATAGAGTTTTGGCCTGTGGACTGAAAGGTCCCAGGTTTCATTCCATCAAGGGCATGTATCTCGGTTGCGGGTACATCTCCAGTAGGGGGCGTGCAGGAGGCTGCTGCCCAATGTCTCTCTATCATCTATGTTTTAACCCTTTCCTTCTCCCTTCCTCCCTGTGAAAAATCAATAAAATATATTTTTTAAAAGTCATGTCATCTTCAAATAAGAACAGTTTACTTCTTCTTTTCCAATTTGAATGCCTTTTATTTCTTCTTCTTGTCTAATTACAATGGCTAATAATTCTAGTACTATATCCAACAGGAGTGGTAAGAGTGGGCATCCCTGTCTTATTCCTGTTCTTAGGGGAAATGGTTTAGTTTTTGCCCAATGTTAGCTGTGGGTTTATCATATATGTATTTTGTGATGTTGAGGTATGAACCTTCTATTCCCACCTTGCTGAGAGTTTTTTTTACAAGAACAGGTGTTGGATTTTGTCAAATCCTTTTTCTGCATCAATTGATATGACTATGTGATTTTTATCTCTCCATTTGTTTATGTGATGTATCACGTTTATTGATTTGCATATATTGTACAATCCTTCATTCCTGGGATAAATCATACTTGTTCATGGTGTATGATCTTTCTGATGTACTGCTAAATCCAATTTGCTAGAATTTTGGCATTTATGTTCATGAGGGATATTGGCCTGTAATTCTCTTTCATTGTGTTGTCTTTATCTGGTTTTGGTACTAGGGTGATTCTGGCTTCATAGGTGTTTGGAAGTGTTCCTTCTTCTTTAATTTTTTGGAATAGTCTGAGGAGGGTAGGTTTTAATTCTTACTGGAATGTTTGGTAAAACTCTCCTTTGTAGCCATCTAGTCCCAGACTTTTGTTTCCTGGAAGCTTTTTGATGACTGCTTCCATTTCTTCCATAGTTAGGTTCTTCCTGATTGATTTTAGAAAGGTTATATTTTTCTAGGAATATGTCCATTTCCTGCAGGTTGTCCAGATAGTTGGAATAGAGTTGTTCATACTATTTTTTTTAACAATCTTTTGTATTACGGAGGGGTCTGTTTTTATTACTCCTCTTTTATTTCTGATTTTGTTTATTTGGGTCTTCTCTGTTTGCTTCTTGGTCAGCCTGGCTAGAGGTCCATCAATCTTGTTTATTCTTTCAAAGAACCAGCTCTTTATTTTGTTATTTTGAATTGTTTCTTTGGTCTTTATGTCATTTATCTCTGCTCTGATCTTTATTATTTCCTTCCTTCTGCTTACACTGGGCTTTTTTTGTTGCTCTCTTTCTAGCTATTTCAGTTGTAGAGTTAGGTAATTTATAACCATTGTTTCTTGTTTTTTTGCAATAGGCTTATAGAGCTATGAACATCCCACTCAAGACTGCTTTCACTGTGTCCCATACATTTTGGATTGTTGTGTTATCATTGCCATTTGTTGCCATGATGTTATTTATTTTTTCTTGATCTGTCTGGTTATCTAGTAATGATTTAATACCATACTGTTTAGTCTCCATGGTTTGATTTCTTTGTATTGTTTTTAATGTAGTTGATTTCCAGTTTTATGCCACTGTGATCTGAGAAGATGCTTAATATCTTCTTCATTTGAAGAGACTTTACCTATGACACAACATATGGTCTATCTTTGAAAATGACCCATGTGCATTGGAGAAAAATGTATATTCTGTGGCTTTGGGGTGAAATGTTCTGAAGATGTCAATTAATTCCATCTGGTCTAGTGAGTCATTTAGGATTCATGTTTCTTTGCTGATTTTTGTTTAGAGGATTTGTCACCCAGTGGTGACAATATGGTATTAAAGTCTCCTACTATTATTATATTGCTGTCAAAATCTCCCTTGATATCCTCCAGAAATTTTTTTATGTACAGTGGTACCTCGAGATATGAGTTTAATTCGTTCTGTAACCTTGAGGCGTGGGAAACTAAGAGACACTCGAGTCACAGTAAACTGGTGGGTTGTGTGCAGCCAGCCAATCCATGCATTTACTCCTATATCAAATGTTGCTCGTATTTCAAAGCAAAAATCACTCGCTCGACGGCTCGTATCTCAAAAATCTCGTATGTTAGGGCACTCGTACCTCAAGGTACCACTGTATTTCTGTGCTCCTGTATTGGGTGCATATATGTTTACCAGAGTTATTTCCACTTGTTGGATTGTTCCCTTTAGTATTATGAAGTGGCCCTCCTTATTTTTTGTTATGTCCTGCACTTTGAGATGTAATTTGGCAGATATAAGTATTGCAACCCCAGCTTTTTGTTTGTTTGTTTTCAATTCCATTTGCCTGAAAACTGTCTTCCATCCCTTCACCCTCAGTCTGTGTGTATCTTTTTTTCTGAGGTGGGTTTCTTGTAGACAGCAGATATATGGGTCATGTTTTCTTATCCAATCCATTACCCTATGTCTTTTGATTGGAGCATTTTATCTGTTTACACTTAAAGTTATTATTGATAGGTACTTATTTGTTGCCATTTTTATTCTTTTTTAAATTATTATTTTATATAAGAGAAACATACTACTACTCAAACTCTAATGTAAGGTTGGCAGCCCTGAGAACTCCTTTCATGTAGCATGTTATGGAGGTATTCCTGCTCCGCCATTTTTATTCTTTACCCCTCTGTTCCTTCTTAGGCTTCCTCTCTTTCTTTCTTTCTTTTTCTTTCTTTCTTCTCTCTCGCTCTCGCTCTCACTCTCTTTCTTTTTACAGCAGACCCTTTAACATTTCTTGCATTGCTGGTTTGGTGATAATAAATTCCTTAGTTCTTTTTTGTCTGGGAAGCTCCTGATTTCAACTTCAATTTTGATTGACAACCTTGCAGCATACAGTATTCTTGGATTCAGACCCTTCCTTTTCATGAGTTTGTATATTTCATTCCATTCCCTTCTGGCCTGATGAGTTTCTGTTGAGAAATCAGTCTGATGGAGGTTCCTTTGTATGTAACTTTCTGTCTCTCTCTCTGGCTGCTTTTAAGATTCTTACTTTGTTATTAGTGTTTGCCAATTTAATTATAATGTGTCTTGGTGTTGGTCTTTTGGGGTTCATTTTGCTTGGGACTCTGTGAGCTTCTTGGATTTGTGTGGCTTTTTCTTCCCTATATCAGGAAAGTTTTCTGTCATTATTTCTTCAAACAGGTTTTCTATTCCTTGCTCACTTTACACTCTTCCTGGGTCCCCTATTATGGGGTTGTTGTTTTGTTTTGTGTTATCCCAAAGTTCCCTTAGGCTCTCCTCTTACTTGTTAATTTTTTTTCTAGAAGCTGCTGTACTTGGGTATTTTTTCTTACCTTGTCTTCTAGCTCATTGATGCAGTCCTCTGCTTCTTATAGTCCACTTTTGATGCTTTCTATTGAGTTCTTTACAGCAGCGATGTCATTTTTTATTTCTTCCTGATTATTCTTCATTTCCTCTTAGTTCGTACTCATATTGTCGAATTTGTCTTCCAGTCTTCTCAGCCACCTTATGACCATTTCTCTGAATTCTTTCTCTGGCAGGTTGCTTGCCTCCATATCATTTACTTCCTTTTCTGGTGATGCCTACTTTTCTTTCATATGTGGCTGTTCTTTGTCTTCCCATGCTCTTTCTTCTCTGGTTGTCTGCTTATATAGTTCTCTCTCCTGTGTTGATTTAAAGGCACAAAATATCACACAACCAGGTACAATGCACAAGGCACTGAACAGAAATATATTCATAATGTTAATAACCACAAATAAGGTGACCACCAGTGAGAGACAAATTAGGGGAAAGTAGAGAAAGGAGAAAAAAGAGGGGAAAAAAAAGAAAGAAGTGCCAAAATGAAATTGGGAGAAGGGAGAAAAAAGAGGAAAGAAGAAGAAAAATGAAGAGGAGGACGAGAAGGAAGAGGAAGAGGAGGGGGAGAGGAAAAGAAAAGTAAGAGATAAAAGAAAGAGAATAAGAAAGTAAAGGAGAACAAATGATATGTATGAGGAGAAAACTCCAATAGAACAGCCACTAATCACAACAAATGCCAGCAACAAGTATCTGGAAATTAATACAGACTACAAATAACAACTAATATCAAGGGAGGTGAGGGAAAACAAAGATTAAAAAAATAACCAACAAAAACAAAGTAAGTAAAAAGCAAAATAAAACAAGTAGAATAATAAAAAAAATCTCACAAGAAAAGTATAAAAAATTGATATAATCAACTTTCAAGCAATCAACAACAAAAGGATATAGAGAAAAACAATTTTGGTGGGAGAAGACAGAAGAGAAAGGTGTGTATGGACTTGGAGAAGGGGATTGGAAATCAGATATATAAGTGGGGTGAAATTTTAACTGGTTGAAAAATAATAGGGAAAATCTAAAATAGGAAAAGGGTAAGAGAAACAAGACAACAAAATGGGAAAAGTTAGGCAGAGTCTTGACATAAAGGTAGAGTTGAGATAGAGTAAGATGATGCTAAAAGAAAGATGAAAAGAAAAGGAAAAAAGAAAAGAAAAAAGAAAGATGAAAATAGGATGTAGAGCCAAAACCAGTTTGACTCAGTGGATAGAGCATCAGCCTGCAGAGTGAAAGGTCCCAGGTTTGATTCTGGTCAAGGGCATGTACCTTGGTTTCAGGTACATCCCCAGTGGGAGGTGTGCCAGAGGCAGCTGATTGAAGCTTCTCTCACATCTATGTTTCTAACTCTCTATCCCTCTCCCTTCCTCTCTGAAAAAAGTAAATAAAATATATTTTTTTAAAAAAAGAAGAAAATAGGATGTACAATAAAGTGAAAACAAAATGACACTTCTTTTTTTTCAAAAAGGTAAAATAGTAGTAGAAATAATACTGGTTGAAAATAAAAATGTAATAATCAAAAAGGTAAAATCAATTGAGGAAAAAAGAAAAAGTAAGTTTTTTTGTTTTTTATTTATTTATTTTTTGAGCCAGAAATTGCTTTATTTGTCCTTAGGCCAATTTGAGGTTTTCTTTTTTGTTTTTTTTATTAATTTTTTATACATATCTCCCCATTGCTCCCCCTCTCTCCTGGCATACCCCAACCCCCCAAAGTCTATGTTCATTGGTTATGCTTATATGCATGCATACAATTCCTTTGATTGACCCCTTATCTACCTCACCTAACCTTAATCTTCCCTGCTGTAATTTCACAGTCTGTTTCATGCTTTACTGCCTCTGTATTTATCTTTTTGTTCATCAGTTTATAATGTTCTTTATTATCCACAAATGAGTGAGATCATGTGATGCTTCTCCTTCATTGACTGGCGTATTTCACTAAGCATAAGGCTCTCCAGTTCCAACCAGGTTACTGCAAATGGTAAGAATTCCTTCTTTTTAATTGCAGCATAGAATTCCATTGTGTAAATGTACCATAGTTTTCTGATCCACTCATCTGCTGAAGGGCACCTAGGCTGTTTCCAAATTGTAGCTATTGTAAATTTTGCTGCTATGAACATAGGGGTGCATAAATCCTTTCTGACTGGTGTTTGTGATTTCTTAGGATAAATTCCTAAGAGTGGGATTACAGGGTCAAATGGGAGATCCGTTTTTAGTTTTTTGAGAAAACTCCATACTGTTCTCCACAGTGCCTACACCAGTCTGCATTCCCACCAACAGTGCACAAGGGTTCCTTTTTCTCCACATCCTCGCCAACACTTGTCGTTTGTTGATATGTTGATGATTGCCATTCTAATAGGTGTAAGATGGTATCGCATTGTTGTTTTTATTTGCATCTCTTGGGTAATTAGTGACTTTGAACATGTTTTCATGTGCCTCTTGGCCTTCCTTCTGAAAAGGTTCGATTTAAGTCCATTGCCCATTTTTTATTGGATTGTTTATCTTCCTCTTATTAAGTTATATAAGTTGGGTATAGATTTTGGACATTAAACCTTTATCAGTGATAACATTTGCAAATATATTCTCCCATACAGTGGTATTTCTTGTTGTTTTGTTGATGGTCTCGTTTGCTGTGCAAAAGCTTTTTATTTTGATGTAGTCCCATTTGTTTATTTTTGCTTTAGCTTCAATTTCCTTTGGAGCAGTATCAGTGAAGAAGTTCTTTGGGCATATGTCTGAGATTGTGCTGCCTGTGTATTCCTCTAGTATTTTTATGGTTTCCCTTCTAATGTTTAAGTCCTGTATCCATTTTGAGTTTATTTTTATATTTAGTGTAAGTTGGTGGTCCAGTTTCATTTTTTTGCATGTATCTGTCCAATTTTCCCAAAACCATTTATTGAAGAGGCTATCTTGGCTCCATTGTATGTTCATGCCTCCTTTGTCAAATATTAGTTGAGCATAGTGGTTTGGGTGGATATCTGGGTTCTCTATTCTATTCCATTGGTCTATATGTCTGTTGTTGTGCCAGTACCAGGCTGTTTTGAGAACAGTTGCTTTGTAATATAGCTTGAAAACTGGTATTGAAATCCCACCTACTTTATTCTTCTTTCTCAGAATTGCTGTGGCTATTCGTGGTCTTTTCTTATTCCAGATGAATCTCTGAAGAATTCTTTCTAGATCTGTGAAATATGTCATTGGTATTTCAATGGTAGTGCATTGAATCTAGATTGCTTTGGGTAGTATGGACATTTTAATGATGTTGATTCTCCCAATCCATGAGTACGATATGCTCTTTCATCTCTTAATATCTTCCTCTATCTCTTTTTTCAGAGTCCTGTAATTTTCTACATATAGGTCTTTTACCTCTTTATTTAGGTTTATTCCTAGGTATCTTAATTTTTTTGGTGCGATGGTAAATGAGATTGCTTTTTCAATCTTTCTTTCTATAATTTCACTATTAGTGTTTAGAAATGCCACAGACTTATTTTTTTTCTTTTTATTAATTTTTATACATATCTTCCCATTGCCCCCTTCTTCCCAGGCATACCCCAACCCCCAGTGTCGGTGACCATTTGTTATGCTTATATGCATGCATACAAGTCCTTTGAATGATCACTTATCTACCTAACCTAACTTTAATCTTTCTGCTGTAATTTCACAGTCTGTTGGATGCTTTATGATTTTTGTCCCCCTGAGAATTATCAGTCTACTACCTTTCTGTGCTCCTGATTCTATTATATTCACCAGTTTATTCTGTTGATCAAATTTTTAATTCACTTAATTTTTAGATTCACTTGTTGATAGATATGTATTTGTTGTTCATAATTTTTTGGCTTTTACCTTTTTCTTCTTCCTCTTCTAAAAGAGTACCTTTCAGCATTTCATATAATACTGGTTTGGAGTTGATGAACTCCTTTAGCTTTTTCTTCTCTGTGAAGCTCTTTATCTGCCCTTCAATTCTGAATGACAGCTTTGCTGGATAGATTATTCTTGGTTGTAGGTTCTTGCTATTCATCACGTTGAATATTTCTTGCCACTCCCGTCTGGCCTGCACTGTTTCTGTTGAGAAATCAGCTGACAGTCGTATGGGTGCTCCCTTGTAGGTAATAAACTGTTTTTCTCTTGCTGCTTTCAATATTCTTTGTTTTTTGTTCTTGGCATTTTAATTATGATGTGTCTTGGTGTGGTCCTCTTTGGATTCCTTTTATTTGGGGTTCTGTGTGCTTCCTGGACTTGTAAGTCTATTTCTTTTACCAGATGTGGGAAGTTTTCAGTCATTATTTCTTTAAATAGGTTTTCAGTATCTTGCTCTCTCTCTTCTGGCACCCCCACAATTCTGATGTTGGTACGCTTGAAGCTGTCCCAGAGGCTCCTTACATTATGTTCACATTTTTTGATTCTTTTCTCTTCTTGCTTTTCCAGTTGAATGTTTTCTGCTTCTTTATATTTCAAATTTTTGACTTGATTCTTGCCTTCCTCTAGGCTGCTGTTAGGATTCTGTATAATATTTTTTATTTCAGTCAGTGTCTCTAGTATGTCTTTTTTCATCTCCTCGTGGGTCTCACTAAATTTATCCAACTTTTCTAGCATATTTTTCAAAAACCTCATAAGCGTGGTTTTGAACTCTATATCCACTCGTTTTTTTCCCTCCATTTCTTTTGTTTGTAATCCCTTCCCTTGTGTCGGCATTTTCACTATGCCAGGAGAACTTCTGTGTTGGATTCAGCCTTATGATACCAGACTTGCAAAACTGCAGAAGCCTCTCTGTTGAGCTTGAGATGGGTGGAGTCTCAGGGCTTAAGGGACAGCCTTGCCTTCCAGTCGGCCTCGCCCTCCATGGCCCCTGAGTCTCACGTGACTGGGTAATCGTTGGAACGGTCCTTGTGCCCGAGCGCCCGCAGTTCCTCTAGACCGTTGCCCCTCCAGCTCCCCTGCGCACCAGGACCACAGAAGACTAGGTCCCCAGGGTTTTGCCCAAAACAGGGGCTTAGTGGAGTCAGAAGTGGCACATTTGGGAGGGTCTGTCTGCCGCCCACTCACAAAAGCCAGTGGCACAATCAGCAATCTGTCTTGTACTCAGTGCCGTGCGCGCCACCAGGCCTTTGATCTTTTGCGACTCCCCTAAATTTCCATGCACTTCTCCCTTTTCACAGTCCAAACTCCCCCCGTATGAGTTTCGGCTGGATCTGGGGTTTAGTGTTGTAAGATAAGGGGTTCAATGCCTTTGAGAGTCTCTGTTTCCCTCCTGCCAGAGAAAAACAGCCTGGCACTCCAGCACCCACTCTCTCCATGCACGTGTCTCCGTACCTCAGCTTTTTGCAGCACCTCTGGGTCTCTGTGAGCCCCTCTCTTTGCCTCTAGTTGTAGAACTTCTACTCAGCCAGCTTTCCTGTGGTTCTGGATGATGTCTGTTCTGTCTTTTAGTTGTAGTTTTGAAATTGTTGTGCGAGGCAGCAGTATAGGTGTTTACCTATGCTGCCATCTTGGATTCTCGCCACAGACTTCTTAGCATTAATTTTGTATCCTGCTACATTGCCGAATTCATTAATTAAGTCAATTAGTTTTGGAATGGAGTCCTTTGGGTTTTTTATGTCATCTGCAAATAAGAACAGCTTTACTTCTTCTTTTCCAATTTGGATGCCTTTTATTTCTTCTTCTTGTCTAATTGCAATGGCTACTACTTCCAGTACTATGTCGAATAGGAGAGGGGAGAGTGTGCATCCCTGTCTTGTTCCTGTTCTTAGAGGAAATGGTTTTAGTTTTTGCCCATTAAGTATGATGTTAGCTGTGGGTTTACCATATATAGCTTTTATGATGTTGAGGTATGATCCTTCTATTCCCACTTTGCTGAGAGTTTTTATCACGAAAGCGTGTTGGATTTTGTCAAATGATTTTTCTGCATAAATTGATATGACTATGTGATTATTATCTCTCAGTTTGTTTATGTGATGTATTACCTTTATTGATTTGCGGATATTGTACCATCCCTGCATTCCTGGGATGAATCCTACTTGGTCATGGTGTATGATCATTCTGATATACTGCTGGATCCGATTTGCTGGAACTTTGTTGAGAATTTTGGCATTTAGTTCATGAGAGTTATTGGCCTATAATTCTCTTTCATTGTGTTGTCTTTATCTGGTTTTGGTATTAGGGTGATGCTAGTTTCATAGAAGGTACTTGGAAGTGTTCCTTCTTGAAGGTTTTTGAATAGTCTGAGGAAGAGAGGTTTTAATTCTTCCTTGAATGTTTGGTAAAACTCTCCTCTGTAGCCATCTGTTCCCGGGCTTTTGTTTCCTGGAAGCTTTTTGATGACTGCTTCCATTTCTTCCATAGTTATTGAACTATTGAGATGTTTAGATTCCTCCTGATTGAGTTTTGGAAGGTTATATTTTTTCTAGGAATATGTCCATGTCTTGCAGGTTGTCCAATTTGTTGGAATAGAGTTGTACATAGTATTTTTTTTAACAATCCTTTGTATTTCCACGGGGTCTGTTGTTATTTCTCCTCTTTCATTTCTGATTTTGTTTATTTGGGTCTTCTCTCTTTGCTTGTTGGTGAGCCTGCCTAGAGGTCTATCGATCTTGTTTATCCTTTCAAAGAACCAGCTCTTGGTTTTGTTGATCTTTTGAATTGTTTCTTTGGTCTCCAAGTTGTTTATCTCCACTCTGATCTTCACTATTTCCTTCCTTCTGCTTACACTGGGCTTTTCTTGTTGCTCTCTTTCTAGCTCTTTGAGTTGTAGGGTTAGGGAATTTATTACCATTGTTTCCTGTTTTTTACGGTAGGCTTGTAGAGCTATGAACTTCCCTCTCAAGACTGCTTTCACTGTGTCCAATAAATTTTGTATTGTTGTGTTGTCATTGTCATTTGTTGCCATGATGTTTTTTATTTCTTCCTTGATCTCTCTGGTTACCCAGTCATTGTTTAATAGCATGCTCTTTAGTCTCCATGTGTTTGATTTCTTTCTATTGTTTTTTTAAATTAAATTTTTATTATTCAGATTATTACATTTGTTTTTCTTTTTTCCCCTCCATAGCACCCCTCCACCCAGCTCCCACCCTTCCCTCCCTCCCATTGACCTCATCCATAGGTGTATGATTTTTGTCCAGTCTCTCCCTGTATACCCCACACCCCTTTCCCCATGAGAATTATCAGTCACGGGTGGGTCTGGAGCAGCAAGTCCTCCGCGGGCTCCGCCGTGAGTGACTCTTCAGTCCGCAGGCCGACGCTCTACCCACTGAGCACACCTCCTCCTGCTGCCACAGCGGCAGCACACACACGTGGGGGCGGACGGGGGGCCACGGGGTCGCAGGGGTTAAGGGAACCAGCACCGGAGCTCACTCCTGCAGGTCGGGCCCGGTCCGAGCCGTACCGGAAACCCTGAGGGCTGGTGCCCTGGCGGCTCTAGAGACGAGGACGCACCGCTCAGCCTCAGCCTCAGCGCGAGGATCTCAGCGCCTCAGCCTCAGCACGAGTATCTCAGTGCCTCAGCCTCAGCACGAGGGTCTCAGCGCCTCAGCACGAGGGTCTCAGCCTCAGCATCTGCACGAGGGTCGGAGCGCCTCAGCCTCAGCCTCAGCCTCAGCATGAGAGTCTCAGCCTCAGCACGAGGGTCTCAGCACCTCATCGTCAGCTTCAGTACGAGGGTCTCAGCGCCTCAGCCTCAGCATCAGCACGAGGGTCCCAGCCTCAGCCCCAGCCTCAGCA
>JAAGEH010000404.1:0-16805 GCA_011751065.1 Lasiurus cinereus
CTGATGGGAGGTATGGGGGAGGGGCGCCCCGGGGGCTGATGGGAGGTATGGGGGAGGGGCGCCCCGGGGGCTGATGGGAGGTGGGAGGGAAGGGCGCCCAGGGGGCTGATGGGAGGTGGGGGGGAAGGGCGCCCAGGGGGCTGATGGGAGGTGGGGGGGAAGGGCGCCCAGGGGGCTGATGGGAGGTGTGGGCGAGGGGCGCCCCGGGGGCTGATGGGAGGTGGGGGGAAGGGCGCCCAGGGGGCTGATGGGAGGTGGGGGGGAGGGGCTGATGGCGGTGGGACGGGCACTGCCCGGAGCCTGAGCCGCAGGAGGAGGGCACTCCAGGCGGAAGAGCTGGTGGCCTGTGGTCAGCCCTGTCCCCCGCCCTGTCCCCGCCCGGCCCCCGTGGCTACGGTCGCTGTGGTGCCCTCCTTCCCGCTCCAAGCAGAGCTCCCTCCAGGCCCCGCCCCCCTACGTGGACATGGGAACGACCTAGGAGGTGGGTGCCCAGCCTGGTGGGCAGCAGGGAGAGCAGTGCGGGGCACCGTGGAGGCACCAGTGAGTCGGCGGTGCGCATGTGTGTGTGCACCTGTGCCTGCGTGCGTGTGTGCGCATGTGTGTGTGGGGGGCATCCCGGTCGGCGTGTGTGTGTGTGCGTGCATACGTGTGTGTGCGTGCATACGTGTGTGGGGGGCATCCCGGTCGGCGTGTGTGTGTGTGCATGCATACGTGTGTGTGTGTGCATGCGCGCACACCTGCGTGGATCCAGTGGGGCTGTTGGGGGCTGGCTTTATCACTCAGCCCCCACTCCCGGCCAGCCCCCGAGAAGGCAGGGGTGCGGAGGCCCAGGCCCCCCCCACTCCCCGCTGAGGCCCGAGGGGACACTGGCTCCCCTGCCCCCGGAGCTGCACCCCTGCCCCGCACACGCCCCTCAGCAGCGGGCGGGCGGGCGGGCCACGGTGCGGGGGGGGGGGGGGGACGGGTCAGCTGGGCCACCAGGCGCGCCCGGGCCGCCAGGGCGGGCACCTGCTGTTCTGCTCGCGGGCCTCGTGCTGCGGGCGGGCCTCCCCTCAGCGCCGGTCCCCCGCGGCGTCTGGGCTGTCCCTTCGCGTGGACCTGTCAGCCCGCCCACCGGTGGCTATGGGCCCCAGCCCCCGGCTGTCACCACCCGCAGCGCCAGCGGCCACTCCGGAGTCACTGCCTCCCGCCCCGTGGGGGAGGGAGGGCGTTGTGAGAAAGCAGGTGCAGCTATAACCGGGCCAGCTTTGCTATGGCCCCTGCTTGGGGGCGAGCCCACCTCGCTCACCCACCCCTTCCCACCCGAGGGTTCACCGGGCAGAGGACGGAGGCCAAGCCGGACGCCTGACCTCAGCCACGCCCCCCCCGGCCGGGCGGCTGCGGGCCAGGGAGCCAGCGCCCGGGGCCAATGTGGCTCTCCCCCAGCCCGACAGCAGCTGCAGGCGCCGGGAAACCCGGGTGGCGCCCCTGTGGCCGCAGGTTCAGGGACAGCAGGTCCCAGGCCCAGCTGCCCGCCTGGCCGGCGAAAGCCAGGGGGGGAGCAGCCCAAGGAGCCGCCCCCAGGACGGGCGCTCCCAGAGCCCAAGGGGTGCGGGCAGGGAGGGACCTCGGAGCCCAGAGGACCCAGCCCCACAGGCCCCGCACCCCCTTCCGGCTGAGGAGCCGGCAGCTGGGGAGAGATTTCCCAGGCTCCCCGGAGCTGGGCCCTGAAACCCGACCGGCGCCTCCGCCCGGCCCCCCGCGCCCTGTTCCCGTCTAAATGTTTCATGTCACCGTGAGCGACAGCCACAGGCACGCGTGCCCTGGCACTCCGCGGCCATGCCTGTCTCCCCAGCAGAGGGGACCCTGGGCCTGCGGCTGGGTGCACAGGTGGGGAGGGGGCCTCACCTTTAAAATAATAGGGAAAAAATAAATAAAACAATAGAAAAATCTACACCCAACACCTGCAGACGCTGGCCCGCCCCCCCCTCCTCAGCACCCGTCCACCCTGGCACCCTGCGGCCTCCCCGCGCCCCCCACACGGTCCCGGCCGTGGAGCCACGCCCCGTGTTTTATAGGCCGGGCCCCAGAGGGTCCGAGGCTCCGCCCCTCGCCCCGGCCGAGGGTTAACGACTCGGGGAAATGCAAACCCACATGCAGGAGCACAGCGCCCGCTGCCTCTCACCCCGGGGCTTGCTCTCCGCACCCCTCCCTTCCCCTCCCGGCAGGACATGCAGCAGCAGCCGCTTCCCAAGCAGGTGGCTTCCCAAGCAGGTGGCTCCACCCAGCACCGGGGACGGGTCCCCTGCACTGAGGACCTGAACCACCGCCCCTTGCTGCACCAGCCACCCTGCCCCCCGCCAGCGCCTCATGTCTCCTCGGGGTGGGGGCGTTGCATGAAATCACCCCATTTGAGAACCACTGTATCACACAAACCTGAATGTGTTTTTGTCTTCTGGTTTTAATTTATATTTTTATTGATGTCACACAGGAAGGGAAAGGGAGAGAGAGAGAAACATCCATGCTGAGAGTCATGGATGGGCTGCCTCCTGCACGCCCCCCACAGGGATGGAGCCCACAGCCCAGGCCTGTGCCCTGACCGGGAACCAAACCCTGACCTCCTGGCGCATAGGTTGACGCTCAATCAAGAGCCACGTGGGCCAGGATGGAAGGGTATTTTTGGTGTATGTGGTTTTTTTTTTTTTAAGTTCTTATAAACTAGCAAACAGGAGGAAACTCAGTCATTTATTCTCGTTAATATCTGCAGGCACTGAGGCCGGCTGAGTTCCAGCTCCCACAGGGACTCTCCGTCCTGACACCTGGCCGGACCCCGGGGAGGCGGCAGGGAGGGGGAGCGGGGCCAGGGGATCTACACAATCCACCGGGGCCATGTCCCGGCTCAGGAGGGTCCAGGGCACGGGCATCCCTCCCCAACCCAGGGGGAAGCCTGCCAGCCTGCCGGGCGCTGGGGCGGGCAGGGGTCCCTGCCCACAGGCCAGTCTTGGTTCAACATGAAGTTCCACTTCTCGTGATAAAACTTATTAAATATATTTTATTGATTTTTTACAGAGAGGGAGGAAGAGGAATAGAGAGTCAGAAACATCGATGAGAGAGAGACATCCATCAGCCGCCTCCTGCACGCCCCCCACTGGGGATGTGCCCGCAACCAACGTACACGCCTTTCAGTCCGCAGGCCGACGCTCTATGCACTGAGCCAAACCGTTTTTGGCTCCAGTGGTTACATGTTTGTGAATTCTTTACGGAGAGAAGCTGGTGTGGCCCAATGGATAGAGCATCTGCCGCCGGCGGACTGAAGAGTCCCGGGTTTGATTCCGGTCAAGGGCATGTACCTGGGTTGCAGGCTCCACCCCGGCCTGGGCCCTGGTCTGGGTTTGTACAGGAGGCAGCCAATCGGTGTGTCTCACACATCGATGTTTCTCTCCCTCTCCTCTCCCTCTCTCTCTCTCTCTCATCCATGGGAAAGTATCCCGGGTGAGGCTTGGCACCAACAAAAAGAGCGAGTCCTTCAGCCCTCACGGCTATGGTTACCCTTTCCACCACGTGGAGCCTGTCTTTGGGGCTCCCTCTGACCCCCACTTGCTCTTCATCAAGATGCCTGGATCTTCCAGCCAATTTGACTTCCATGTACTGTAGTTTCCACAGAGAACTTACATGGAGGTTGGCATGTATTCACACACGTAAGCATGCTTTCACATATAAATTTTATATGTTTTTACGTCCACATTTTAGAGTCAGCTTGCCCATTGTTTCAATTTCCCCCTAAAAAACCCTGTGGGTTTTGGGTAGAATCACACTGAATCTACCCAACCTTCTGGAGAGAAATGACCCCCTTCCCCCACGGAGGCTCCATTCCCCAAGCTGGGTCCCTCCCTCCCCACAGTCACTGGGTCCCCGTGGGTTTCTCTCTCCCCGTGATGCTTCAGAGCTGCCTGCCTATTTTTTTTTAAAAAATACATTTTATTGATTTGTTACAGAGAGGAAGGGAGAGGGATAGAGAGCTAGAAACATCGATGAAAGGAAGAGATAGATCAGCCGCCTCCTACACGTCCCCTACTGGGGATGTGCCCACCACCAGGATACATGCCCCTGACCGGAATCGAACCCGGGACCCTTCAGTCCGCAGGCCGACGCTCTACCCACTGAGCCACACCGGTTTCGGCTATTGTGACTGCATTTACTCCTGGTTATCTGGCCGCCGGCCGCCATCAGAATGGGCATGCCCCACTTCTGCGCCGGGTCCTCTGGCGCACAGAGACGCACCTGACTTCGTGTTTTACCCACGTCGCCAGCAGCCGGGCGGACTCACCGTCCCTCCGGCCCTTTCCCTGAAGGTGCCGGGATTTCCTGCGTGTGCCGCTGCGTCGTCGGTACAGAGCGGCGCCTTATTGACAACCACGGCCGCCTCCCACCATCGCCCCCACGTCCATAACATAAGAGCCCTGCACGGCGAGGGGGTGAGACTGTAAGATGGGGGTGGGGGGGCACCTGGACAATCCCCGGCTGGGAACACTGAACCCCAAACCAGAGTCCCCCGGGAAGGACACGGAGCGGGCAGGCCTCGCAGACATGCAAATGGCCAAAGGCTTGAATAGGAGCCCCGTCCGAGGAGTCTGAGCGCCGAGAACCAGACAACGGGCTGTTTTCACCCGGCGGGCTGGCAAGCGTTCCGGGCAGCAGCAATACCACCGTCCGGCGCGGGGAGGGCAGAGGAACCACGTCTGGGCTGGCGGCCGGCGTGCCGACGGGCGATGCGCTTGCAGGAGGCCGCGATGAGGTGATTTCATCACAGTGTGAAGCCCGCACCTGCTGACGCAGCCTTCCCCCTCACCCCGGTTCCAGGACGCCCTGGCTCCCGTGCCCCCCCTGGTCCAAGGAGAGTCGCTGCTTGGTGTAACAGCGCTCCGGGGGCCCACCCAGACCTCCGCCCACCCAGCAGGGCGGCCCTGCAGGAACGTTAAAGCCGAATCGAGGCCCTGACCGGGGTGGCTCAGGGGACAGAGCATCGGCCTGCAGACTGAAGGGTCCCTGGTTCGATCCAGGTCAAGGGCAGGTACCTTGGTAGCGGGCACATCCCCAGTGAGGGGGCGTGCAGGAGGTGGCTGATGGGTGTTTCTCTCCCATCGATGTTTCTAACTCTCTATCCCTCTCCCTTCCTCTCTGTAAAAAAATCAGTAACATATATTGGAAAAATAAAAATAAAACCGAATCGAGCCTGGCTGGCGTGCCTCAGCAGCTGAGTGTCAACCCAGGAGCCAAAAGGACACGGGTTTGATCCCCGTGCCTGGGTTGGGGCGCGATCCCCAGGAGGGGGGGGGCGTGCAGGGGGCAGCTAACTGACAATGTTCCTCTCTTAGCGATGTTTCTCTCTCTCCTTTTCCCTTCCTCTCTGGAATCAATAAAAAAGAAATATGAAAAACAAACAAAACTGCATCCGGTGCCCCTGATCCACCCACCCTTGCCCCACACAACCTCCCAGCATTCTCTGCATTTGCCCCCGCCGGACCCCAAACTGCCCTCTGCACGTCCCCTCCTCACAGCCGAGCCCTGCAGAACACGCCAGCCCCCAGCAGGGCCCTCCTCTGTCCCTGGGAATCTCCCCTCCTGGGCGACCCCAGCCCCTCCCCGAGCCCCCAGCCAGCTCGGCTCTGCAGAAAGCCAGCCGGGCTCCTGGCCCCCAGGGACCGGCCGCACAAGGAAGCTCTGGGAGAGGTGGCAGCCAGCCCGGGTGCCTGGTTTCACTGGCCGAGGGAGGTGCCCTTTCCCGGGAGGCCCGCGGCCCCTCCCCCTGGGCTCGGGGATCGCATTCGTGGGGAAGGCGGTAACCATGGAAATGGGGAGTCCCGCGCAGGCCGGCGGCCAGGCGGTTGATGAGTAACCTTGGGGACAATGAGGGCGGCGGGGGCTCTGGGCTCTTTGGGAGGACGGGGCGGGCCGAGGGCGAGCCCGCACAAAGGAGAGGACGGGGTCCCGGGCCCCGAGGGGGCGTGACCAACACCCATCACCCGTCACCAAAGAGCAGACACCAAAGAGCAGAGGTCAGAGGTCGGGGCCCACACCTGCGCTCGTGACCCCTGGGGGGGGGGCGTGTACCAGGGGCGTGGGGTGTCCCTCTTCTGGAGATGCACTTTCGAACCCTGTCCCCTCCCTTCCCCAGGCGGCTGGGGCCTGCGAGGGCAGAAGGAAACCCCCGATGGCCAGGCCTGCATCGGACAGGGTAACTGGCTCAGACTGAACCGGCCGTCTGGGAGGGGAGTCGGCCTGTGGCTCCTGTCCCCCCATCACCCCGGCAACAGCGATGGGTCAGCGGTGCCACACGGCGGCCCACAGCAGGCAGCGCCTCTGAGCCCGGTGCTCTGGGCAGGCCTGGCCCCCCGCACCTGGGTCCCCGCGGCCCCCCCCGGCCCCCCCCCTCCCCGCAAGTCCACGGAGGCGTCTCACCCCCTGGAATCCCCACGCGTTCCCAAGGCCTCCCCTTCGGGGGGCTTTCCAGAGCGGCCGGCGGCCGAGTTCCGGAATGAGGAGGAGCCAGCTGCCCACGAGGACCCAGCACGTCCGCCCTACGCGCCTCCTGCCACCTGCCCTGAGGTCCCTGCGTGTCCGCCGGCTGTGGGCCCCGGGATGGGGGCACCGGCTAGCAGTGCCCGGGCCGGTGTGTTGCCCTGGCTGCGGTCACGGGCTGGCCTGGGTCCTGGCCCCCTGCCTTCCGCAGCCACCACCAGCCAGGACCCCGGGGAGACTGGGCCTCCGGTGGGTGAGACCCGTGGGGGGGGGCTGCTGGGATGGCCCGGAGACCTCCCCACTTCCTTCCCACCAGCCCAGCTGGCTCCGTGGCTGAGCCTCGGCCTGGGAACCAGGAGGTCACGGTTCCATCCCCCGTCAGGGCCCAGGCCCGGGTTATGGCGCGACCCCAGTGTGGGGCCTGCAGGAGCGGCCGATCCGTGATTCTCTCTCCTCATCAATGTTTCTACCTGCTCCCTCTCTCTTCCTCCCTGAAATCAATACAAACATATATTTTTTAAAATAACAAATAAATAAATCGTGGCTGACCACCAGTGGCCGTTCTGGCCACTGCAGAGTGCGCGCCTGGTGCTGGGGACACAGCGGTGTGTGTGCCCAGGCCCCTGCCCCGGTGGGCACTCAGGGGCCACCTCCCAGGACCAGGGGGGCCTCTGGGGGAGCTTCAGCCCAGCAGCCTCTCCTGACGTCTGGACCCACACTCCTCCATGCCCTCTCTTCTGGGAATTGGGGCTCCACGTGCACTCCCCCCCCCCATCCGTCTCTCCCCCTCGCACAGGCATCTGTGCAGCTAACAGTAGGACCCAGAATGCCCTCCACCCCCACCCGACACCCCTGCACCCTACTCCCGCCCTCAGCCACCTCCACAGCCATGACCACAGCGGTGAGCTGACCTCGGGCGCTGACCGAGCCCTGGACGGAGCTTCGGGAGGGTGCTGCTCACGATGTCTGTGCTGGGGGCCAGGGCGATGGCGGGGGGAGGGGTGCCTGTTGGGAGCAGGGCACTCAGAAGAGGAGGGAGCTCTGCTTTCTCTCTCGTCAGCTTGTCATCTGCTGGGTCACTGGGACCCCCAGGATCCCGCCCCCGGCCCTGGGGCCCCTCCGTGCCCTCCGGGAGGAGTCTGTGCTGGGTGGCATTGTCCCAGGTGCTCGGCCGCCCCTCCCTAAGGGCTGTCGCTTACTTGCCAAATTCCGAGCCTCCCTGCCCTCTCCGTGGGGCCTCCCCACCCCCGATGCTTGTACCTGACGCTGCTGAGCCCACGCCGCAGCTCTGCTGGAGGACAGCCTTCGCCCCCATTCCAAGGCCATCTGCCCTCCGACATGGGCCTGGGTCTGGCTGGGCCAGAAACGCTGGTTCCGCGGGGGGCGGGGGGGGGGCGTTAAGGTTTATAAATAGCACATTCCCCCGGGCACACAGCATGCAGGCCCAGCCACCGCCTGTGCGGCTCTCACAGCGGGACCACAACCCACGTCCCAGGAAGGTTCTGGAAGGCAGTGGACCTTCTGGTTTCCTTTCCCATCTCAGACAGGACAACAGAGCCCTGTGCCTCTCCACCCTGTTTTATTTTTTATTTTTTTAATATATATTTTATTGATTTTTTACAGAGAGGAAGGGAGAGGGATAGAGAGCTAGAAACATGGATGAGAGAGAGACATCGATCAGCCGCCTCCTGCACGCCCCCTACTAGGGATGTGCCCGCAACCAGGATACCTGCCCTTGACCGGAATCGAACCTGGGACCCTTCGGTCCGCAGACCGGTGACGCTCTATCCACTGAGCCACACCGGTTTCAGCTCCACCCTGTTTTAAAGACGTCATCATGCAGGCCCGGCCACTGCGGCTCCCGGGCTGAGCATCGACCTATGAACCAGGAGGTCACGGGTCAATTCCCGGTCGGGGCACAGGCCCCAGGCTCCATCCCCAGGAGGAGGCGGGCAGGAGGCAGCTGATCCAGGGTTCTCTCTCATCATGGATGCTTCTCTCTCTCTCCCTTCCTCTTTGACATCAGCAAGACCTTCTCATCACGAACCACCCAGGCCCCAGCCACCTCCTCCTGATGGACCAATCAGGGCCCAGCCACCTCCTCATCACGGGACCCGGACATCCCCGGCTGTGACAGACCCAGGTCCCCCAGCGTCCAGCACAGCCAGCATCGAGGCCAGCGCCTCCCCCTGGAAGTTGGCACCACCGCGAGGAGCTCAGCCCCGGCTGGACGGTGGCCTGAATGCCCACAGCCCGGGCGCCGAGCCATCCCACGCCCGGCAAGTATGGCTGCAGGAGAAGCCCTGGGCCCCCGCCCCACCCGGGCTCCTGCCTGCGCCGCCCCCCAGCCTGGCGGGGGGCACCCTGACCGCGCTGGGTCACCCCACGACCCCTGAACGCTCCACAACCAGGTCTCAAACGCAGGGACGCTTCACTCACACCCCAAACCGACATGGGGGGCCACCTGTGGCCTCGGCTGTGCCCGTCCTCAACGGCCACGGCTTTTCCTCCCCACGGTGCCCACAGGACTCCGCCCCCTGCCCCCCGCCCCCCAGGGGGCCCGGTGGCCAATGGTCTCCCTTTTAAACCCTCGATGTTGCCAAAACCGGTGTGGCTCAGTGGACAGAGCGTCGGCCTGCGGACTGAAGGGTCCCAGGTTTGATTCCGGTCAAGGGCACGTACATTGGTTGCGGGCACATCCCCAGTGGGGGGCGTGCAGGGGGCGGCTGATCGATGTCTCTCTCTCATCGATGTTTCTGACTCTCTATCCCTCTCCCTTCCTCTCTGTGAAAAAATCAATAAAATATATATATTTTTTAAAAATGTATTTCTATTGGTTTTTAGGTTGAGAGAAAGGGATGGGGAGAGTGTGATAGAAACATCGATGACAGCCGAAACCGGTGTGGCTCAGTGGACAGAGCGTCGGCCTGCGGACTGAAGGGTGCCAGGTTCGATTCCGGTCAAGGGCACGTACCTTGGTGGCGGGCACATCCCCAGTGTGGGGCGTGCAGGAGGCGGCTGATCGATGTCTCTCTCTCATCGATGTTTCTAACTCTCTATCCCTCTCCCTTCCTCTCTGTGAAAAATCAATAAAATATATTTAAAACAAACAAACAAAAAACCCTTCGATGTCCCGTGAGGGGAGTTCTGTGCTGCGGGAAGGTCCTAAGACAAGAACGGGGCCCACCCCTGGGGGGGAGGACAATGGCTGGAGAAGGCCACAGCCCTGTCCCCAGGCGCAGGGGCAGCGCCGAACCCTCTGCCCCTCCCTCTGGGCCTGAGACAGGAGAGCGGCGGCGTGGGCGTCTGGGACGGCTCGGGCCGGCCGGCCGGGGAACACCGCTGTTGGAAGAGCGGGGTGGAGAGGACTTGCGTGTGAAGCCCTGAGCCTGTCCTCTCGGGACTCACCGGCCAGACCGGCCTCTCGCTGCCCCTCCCGGGCACCGTGGAGCCAGCCAGCCGGGCAGCCAGCTCTCGGAGCTGCCAGAGCGCCCAGGAAGGGCCCGCGTTCGGTCTGGAGAGGCACGGGCACCACCTGCCCCGGGGCCACCGGACAGCGACCGCCCTCTGCTCACGGTGCCACTCTGACCCCACGGCTCAGTCAGTCCTCATCCCGTTAGATACCAGGAGAATAAACCCAGGGCAGCGGGAGTGTTCAGCCTGAGGAGGCCTGTCGGCTGTACATATGAGAAACAGTGTCCAGCCGAAACCGGTGTGGCTCAGTGGATAGAGCGTCGGCCTGGGGACTGAAAGGTCCCAGGTTCGATTCCGGTCAAGGGCATGTATCTGGTTGGCGGGCACATCCCCAATAGGGGGCATGCAGGAGGCGGCTGATCGATGTCTCTCTCTCATTGATGTTTCTGGCTCTCTACCCCTCTCCCTTCCTCTCTGTAAAAAATCAATAAAATATATTTTTAAAAAAAAAAGAAGGGGCCCTCAAAGTCGCGGCTTAAATCGTGTCTGTGCACCTATGCGTGGGCGTGTGTTGGCGTACGCGTTCATGTTTGCGTGCCTGTGCATGCTTGTGCACATATATCTATATGTACATGCGTCTACAGGTGTGTCTGTGCCTGTGAGCATGTGTGTCAGTCTGCATGCCCACGTGTGCCTGTGTGTTTGGGGGGGAGCCGGCACCCACCGGCAATGAACACGCAGAACTGGGCGGGGCTGTCCCAGGTGGGAAGGTTCACTCCCCAAAGGGGAGCCGACTGCCCGGTGCCCACCCGGGCTCCCCTGTAACCAACGCCTGTGGGGTTTCCCTGACCACACCCCTCCGCTCACCAGGCCATGCCCCAGCGCCCCATGGGACTGACGGGGGGGGGGGCCTGAGGGCCTGAGCCCCCCTCTGACCCCGAGCAAAGGCAGGGGAGCCGCTGTGGCCTTGGCAGGTAGAAGAACCCCAGGACCCCTCAGCTGGCCCCATACACAACCCATAGGTTTCGGCCAAGCACCTACTGTGTGTCCCTGCATTGCCCCCACAAACACCTACCTGGTGGCCCCCTGAGCACCACAGCCTGAGGCCCTGACCCCCTCCCTGCACCTCCTCAGGGCACCCGGCTCCCCTCCCCCCACAAACCAGCACACAGAGGCAGAGGGCTGTGCGCACCCCACTGGCAGGAAGCTAACTCGGCGCCTTCCAGGTGACAAGACGAGGAGAAGAGGCGAGAACCATTTCCCGCAGGCGGCGAGGGAGGCAGCCAAGCCACGACAGGCGAGGCAGGTTCCCCACCCGCTCTGCCCCCGCGCGATACGATCTACGTGAGCACCGGGGTGACGAGGGCGTGGCCCCTGGCCCCGCGCCACACGCCCCGCTCGCCGGGTGCTGCCCGCGCCCGGCACCACCACCCACCTCCCCGGGGCCTGCTCTCAGGCCCGGACACGGGCAGGGGAGCGCGCAGCCCCGATCAGACGGGCTTCCCGCGTGGCCCGGGGTTCTGGTACCACCAGCACTGCCCGCCGCTTTCCAGGTGTCTCAGCACCCAGCCTCCGAGAGGGCCCGTGCCGGCCACCTTCCCGGACGCCCTCCGTGGCAGGTGGGCCGGAGGGAGACCTCAGTCCCCAGGCAGCGTGCCGGGAGGGGGCCCCTGGCCCTCCGGCTCCTCCGTCGCAGGCCGGGACTCGCCAGGAAGCTGCAGCTACTTCCCCGCCCCACCCCGCCGCCCTGCCCACACTCAGCCTGGCCACACGGCCTCACGGTTACCGCGGAGACTCGCCCCCCACGCCCAGTGTCCCCCAAAGTGGACTCGAGGGCGGGCGGGGTGTGCAGATGAACAGGTGAACTCCCCTGTACTCCCCCACTGCCCCACGGCCACCCGCCTCTGCTCTGAGCCTCTGGCCCCCAGGGACCTGTGCTCTGCTCCCCCTCCTGGAGGCTCCCAGCCCCCCAGCACGCCACTCTCCCTCAGGCCACCAAACCCCCTCTCCTCCTCAGGCTGCCGCCTGGCACTGGTGACCCCCCTGCAGGACCCCTGTCCCCCGGCGCCCAAAGCCCAGGCCCTGCGGTTTCTCCTGCCCTCAGTGGGACCTCGACCGGACACTGGGCCCCAGCTCCTGGCGGCTGTACCTGAGCCCCGTCCTCATCTCATGCTGGCCGACAGGTCGCTGACCAGCCCCAGCCCGCACCGCCCTCAGCCCCGCGGCCACGCTGACCACCTCTGGCCATGACCCCCGCCGTCTCTCCCAGCCAGGCCTGCACGTCTGACCATCTAACCCAGTGGTTCTCCGCGACACTTGCATGCAGTTCCTCATGGGGTGGTGACCCCCAACCATGAAATGTCGCTACTGTGATGCATCGTGATGTCAATATCTGCATTTTCCGATGGTCTTAGGCGACCCCTGTGAAAGGGGCGTTCGACCTCCAAAGGGGTCGCGACCCACAGGTTGAGAACCGCTGGATTCTAACCTCACGACCCACTCTGTCCCCCATGCTCCTCGGCCTCAAGCTGGGTCCTCCCCACCAGCACTGCTCACTGCCCGTCAGCTGCTCAGACACCGCCCCAACCTTGGCCCTGACCTCCCCTCCCCCCCACCTCCCCGGCCCTCCATCCAGCCTCCCCCTTTTCCCCCGGCCAGGGACCCACTGATCCACTGTGGGTCCCCACCACCTTCTGAGACCGGGCCACAGGGCTCTCCAGGGCCTCGCGCACAGTAGGCCCGGCACACAGTAGGTGCTCGATAAGACACTCGTTTGCTCCTGAGCCAGTGTTTCTGAGAGTCTGTTAGCAGCCGACCATCTCCAGAGCTACGGCAGCCCCTCAACACGACTCACGAGCGGCCCGCAGCCCCCGACTCTACGTGCTCGGCTCAACGACTGACTGGGGAGAGGGGGGTTTCCGGCCAAGATCCAGAATCAAACAAAGCGCCCGCACCGGTCGGCGCCTAGCACAGTGGCCGCCTCCCCTTTCCCTGTGTGCAGTCGTCCATGTAAAAGTTCTTACCGTGCACGTCCCGTGTTTAACCAGCCAGTCCCTTCTGAAGCGCTATCAAGCCGGGGCGCCCCGTACCAGGTCCCCTCCGCCCGCGTCAACACACAGAGAGACCGTCCACTCCCACGGCACCGCCCAGCTCTTTCTGACATGGCTGAACCACACCGACCGACTGACCGACCGTCTTTTTTTTTTTTTAATACATTTTATTGATTTTTTTTTACAGAGAGGAAGGGAGAGGGATAGAAAGTCAGAAACATCGATGAGAGAGAGACATCGATCAGCCGCCTCCTGCACGCCCCCCACTGGGGATGTGCCCGCAACCAAGGTACATGCCCCCGACCGGAATCGAACCTGGGACCTTTCAGTCCGCAGGCCGACGCTCTATCCACTGAGCCACACCGGTCTCGGCCCGACCGACCGTCTTTACTCCGAAAGGCAAGTGCCGCCTCCCCCGGGCACCCCAGAAGCAGGGCTATTTCCCACCGCGTGTCACGCCCTGTGAGGCACCGCACCCGCCCGCACGCACCCGGGCCACTGGGCTGGAAACGGCCATGTCGCCAAACCCCCTCTCCTGGGAGAGACGGCCGGCAGCACGCAAGGCCTGAGAGTCCCACCGGTGACCGGCCGGGTGCTTTCAAGATGCAGGCCCATTATTGCTCAGCACTCGTCAGCAGTGGTCGGCAAACGGCGGCTCGAGAGCCACCTGCGGCTCTGTGGCCTCTTGAGGGTGGCTCTTCCACAGAATGCCACGGCCTGGGCAAGTCTATTTTGAAGAAGTGGCGTTAAAAGAAGTTTAAGTTTAAAAACTGTGGCTCTCCGAAAAGATTTCGATCGTTGTCCTGTTGATACTTGGCTCTATGGACTAATGAGTTTGCCGACCACTACTCATAAGGAAGTCCCCACCGCAAAAACCACCTTTTAATGTTTTCACGGATTTGAGAGGGGGCAAGGGCATGTGCCTTGACCCGGAAGCAAAGCAGTGACCTTTCAGTGCACGGAGTGACGCTGAGCCACACCAGCCAGGGCTCAGCCACAACATCATTTAAATATCATTAAAAAACCACCCCATGGGAAAGAAACATCTTGTGTGGCTGGATGTCAGCTATTTGAATCGGACTATATTCAGAATTCAAAACTTGTTCCAACAGCCGAAGTGTTTTGTCCTTAGGAGACTAGGTAACAGCAGAGGCCCCGCCCCAGCAGGGCTGGAAGCTCTCAGCCTTTCCTGGCCAGGAGCCCACAAAGCCTCACCTGGGCCGTTCCTGTTCCTGGCAGGCCTGCGGGGCGGTAATCCTGCGTTCGAGGCTGCAGGGCCTGACTGCACCCCGGGAAAGCCAGTCACGCTCCGGTGAAAGCAGCGCCTGAGTTTGCAACAACAGTTCTGCCCACGGCTCCCCAATAAAACCTCAGAGTGGCCTCTGTTAATGGAAGGGCAGCCCTCTCTGCTTTGTTTTCTCTCCACTCAGCGGCGCTTTGCTGTTGGGAATTGCAGCTCTCACAGTTTATAGAGCGACTTGCTTCTTTGGAGCCTGGCATCAGGGCCCCGTGGCCTCGGGGCTGCCCAGCACCCCCAGGGGCCTATTTTACCCCGGGCACGGATTCGCCATGGAGCCAAGTGGCTTAGCCACTAACTCCTCCATAACTCGGTCCCAGGAAGCGAGGGTGCTGGGGGGAGGGGGTGGCGGGCGGGGGCTTATGTCTTCTGGATCATGGTGTGCACCGGGACTCCTGCTCCCTGTGTAAGCAACCCTGAGCCTCAGTTTCTCCATCTGTGAAATGGCAGCAGCCAAACACCACTCACCTCCCAGGAACCAGAAGAGTGAGTGACTGTAACGAAAGGTGATGGAAAGCTGCTGGATACCCAGTAAAAGCTCATTATTCCCTGGCGAGTCCACCCAGGAGCCCCAGCGCCTGACTGAATGAGGGGGTGTCATGGAGGACTCAGTGCCCAGCACCGATGGATGGCTGGGACCTGCGGTTCTCAACCTGTGGGTCGCAACCCCTTTGGGGGTCGAACAACACTTTCACAGGGGTCGCCTAAGACCATTGGCAAACACAGATACGATTTATAACAGTTGCAAAATGACAGTGATGAAGTAGCCACAAAAATAATTGTATGGTTGGGGGTCACCACAACATGAGGAGCTGTATTCAAGGATCGCAGCCTTAGAAAGGTGGAGAACCACTGACTAGGACATCACCCACGCCACCCCCGCCTGCGGTCCGGGCTACGGGTCCCCCAGGCAGGCCAGGCGGCCCTGAGTGACTATCAATAACCTCTTTCCGAATGAAATCCGCCCCCCCCCCAAAACCCCGTTATCCGGCCAACACTGCCAGCACACCCCGTTCCCAGGGAGCACCGCATCCCTGTGAAGCCGGCACCCTGGGCCCCTGCCAACGGGTGTTTACACAGGCTGGGTGCCCACTCCGCTTTACCCGGCAGATAAAGAAAGAAGAAAATGCAGATGGAATCTGGGAGCAGGGACTTGTTTAAAAAAAACATGGTGTCGCCGCTCAGAACGGCCGATACCCCTCCCTGGTCCACAGCTCTCGCTACTCAGGGGCTATTCCGCATTCTCCACACGTGCTCGCGGCCTCGCCAAACCTGAAATATCGCCCGCAGACAGGCTACGCGGCCCACGTCTGCACGGAGGGGTTGCGTCCCTTCCAACCTGGGCGTAACGTCCCAGGTCTGACCAGCACGCACCCAGCGCCTGCTGGCTGCCCACCCTGCGCATATACAGAGCCACAGCCAGCCAAGACCGGTGTGGCTCAGTGGATAGAGCGGACGGCCTGCGGACTGAAAGGTCCCGGGTTCGATTCCGGTCAAGGGCATGGACCTCGGTGGCGGGCACATCCCCAGTCGGGGGCGTGCAGGAGGCGGCTGACCGATGTCTCTCTCACATCGATGTTTCTGACTCTGTATCCCTCTCCCTTCCTCTCTGTAAAGAATCAATAAAATATGTTTTTTTTAAAAAAAGAGCCACAGCCAGCTGTGGGATCGAGCGCAGTCAGAGAGCAAACGCGGGCCTTCCCTCCAGGCTCCCACGGGGAGAGCACAGCCTAATAATTCACTGGGCGAGTGACTAATCTGACACACGGACCCCACCCTCCATCCCAGCCTTTCTCGGTGGTGAAGTCACAGCCCACACCAGCCGGTCACATCCACAGGGAGGCCGCCCCCAGAGGAGCTGCTGGGGGTCCCTTTATTGTTCCCAGACACCCTCCCTCCTTCCCCCAGCACCGAATCCTCCTTTCTCTCCCACACCCACGCTGGGTCTCCCTCGCTGCAGCCCCCCAGGGGGCCGGCTCTGCGCTGCCAAGCGGGCGGCTGGCCGAGCCAAAACCGCCGCCTTCCAGTCCCGCTCCAGTCCCTGAGCAGGCCAGCCTGTTCCCACACTGGCTCCCCCGGCAGACGGACGGACGGACGGACGGGGCAGGCCTCTAAAAGTGAACACCCCAACACCGTGAAGCCCCAGCCTAAGTGCGGGAGCCGAGATCAAACGCGCCTCCCGCTTTGCCAAGCCAAGCGCTCCCACACGGGGCGCGCACACAGCCAGCCCACTGTCATTATCCGGAGAGGAGACGGCGGCCCTGGCTCCAGCCGTCTCACAGGCTGACTCAGGGCCCATCCGGCAATTTCCAACAGTCCCGCCCCGGCACTAATTGGCACCTGCGGTGGGCAGTGACCTTTGATCTTTCCAGACAGAGGGGTGTGTGTGTGTGTGTGTGTGTGTGTGTGTGTGTAAGGCCTCCCCAGCAAACCAGGTGACTCAGTGGACACCGCCAGAGACCGGGTTTGCACAGCACAGCTCGGGAGCCGCGGGCTAGCCACGGGCAGCGGCCAAGGAGCCCCGGTCTTGAACCTGAAGAAGCCCA
>JAAGEH010000404.1:21805-41630 GCA_011751065.1 Lasiurus cinereus
CGCATTGTTGGGCCCCGGGAGGGAGCCGGCCCGGAGGTGCGCGCCGGCGGGATCGCCATGGAGACGCGGGGGCGCCGCGCGGGGGTGGGGCCGGGCCCCCTTCTCTCCCCTCCCCACCCCTCTCCCTGCGGGGCGGGGCGGGGCGGGGGCTCTGCTGGTCCCGGCCCGGCGAGGCCCCAAGTTTCCCCCCCAAAACCCCCGCCTCCCGGGTCCCACCCTGCGGAACGGGCTCGGCCCCGCGGGGCGCGGGGAGCGGGTGCGAGGTGTGGGTGCCTGGCGGGCGGGGAAGGCTGCTGGGGCGGCGGCACCTTCGCAGCGGGAAGCGCCGGGGCCCCAGCGCGCCCCCCGCCCCACGGAGCGCCCCGGGGCTGAGGCCCCCAGCCGGCCCGGCCTGGCCTCGGGCGCCGCTGGGCTGGAAAAGCGCTTCTGGACGGAACGCAGACGTTGGGAGTTGGGAGCGGGGACAGCGGGGGCCGAGCGAGCCCACCGCCCGGTCCCAGGGGCCCCCACAGGCTCCGGCCGCTTCCCAGTGGGTCACGGCCGGCCGCAGGGCGCGCGGGGGGCCCCCGGAGGTGGCGTGGGGTGCAGACGGCCCGGGGGTATTCAGAACCTTGCCACAGCCAGCGCCCCGGCCCCCCACTGCCTCCTGCGGGCACTGCCGGGGTGTGGGGGGGGGTGAGGGACGTGGGGAGCTCCCCTCTCCTGCGCCGCCCCCGGCGGGGGTGCGCTCGCCTCCCTAGAGCGCTGGGCGCCAGAGCCCGCTGGCCTCGGGCTCTGCAGTGGTTAGGGACCTGGGGCGCCAGGGACAGGGGCGCACCAGGTGGGGAGGAGGAGGGTGTTTTTGGAGAGGGAGGGTCCGAGGGGGCGGCTGCATCTCCTGGCTGAGAGCAGGCAGGTGCGGAGCCGCAGCGGGGCACACAGACGTGGATAAAGAGCCTGACCCGGTACCGCGCGCCCCGCGCCCAGGGGCTAAAGACAGTGTGTTTGGGCGCCAGCCAAACAGGAGCTTTGCTTCCCATTAGCCACACTCTGAGGACGCGACTGACCAAGAGACAGATCTGCTTTCGCTCCGGGACTTTCCGCCCGGCCCCAGCAGAGGAGAGGCTGGAGGAAGGGAGGGAGGACAGTCCGGCCCTTCAGTGCGACCCTGAGGACCTCCGAGGCCCTGGGGAGGGGCGGGCGGCCAGCCCAGAGGACCCCTGAGGCCCAGGAAGGCTCCCCCGGGGGTGCGGGCAGCAGGCCCACCTGGGCCGGGCGGGGTGTGGTGGGTGGGACGGGACAGGGGAGGCTGGGCTGACACAGACAAAAGCTCCAGTGGCCACTGCGGCTGCTGCTGTGTGAGGACCGCCCGCAGCTGGGTGTGGGCAGCTTTCGCTTTCCGGCATCGGACACCTGCCCCCGGACGATAACCGCAGGAAATGCCCCGCCACTTCCCGGTCCCGGCCCGGGGCACCGGGCAGCTGTCCCTGCAGGATGTCAGCAGCAGCCGGAGGCGAAGGACGGGTCCATCGGGCCGGTCAGAGCAGGCCCAGCGAGGCTCCGGGAAGCGCCGGAGGGAGAGAGGCAGCAGCAGGGAGCCAGGGGCTGTCCTTTCTGGTTTAAAATAAATAAAGAAAAGAAATCCAAGTGTGTTTGTTTGTTTGCTCTGTTTTTACAGTTCTCTTTTTAAATATATATATATATTTTATTGACTTTTCACGGAGAGGAAGGGAGAGAGATAAAAAGTTAGAAACATCAATGAGAGAGACATAGATCAGCAGCCTCCCGCACGCCCCCCACTGGGGATGTGTCTGCGACCAATGTACATGCCCTTGACCGGAATCGAACCCGGGACCCTTCTATCCACTGAGCCAAACCGGCTTCGGCTGCTCTGTTTTTAAATATATTTTGATTGATTTCGGAGAGGGAGAGAGAGGAACATCCACGAGGAAAGATAATCACAGATCAGCCACCTCCTACACGCCCCACACTGGGGATCGAGCCCACAACCCGGGCCTGTGCCCCGGCCGGGGATGGAACCCTGACCTCCTGGTTCCTACGTCGACACTCAACCACAGAACCAGGCCGGCCAAGCTGGACTGTCCATCCTTGAGCGGAGGGATGTCGCCTTGGTGGCCTTACATTGACCTCCGCCCGCTGCTTGGCGCACTTTCCGGTGAAGGTGGCTGCGGCGTGTGTGTGCGTGGAGGCAGGCCGGCACCTGCTTCAGGGAGCAGTCATCCACTCCGAGGCAGCGGGTGCCTCCCGGCAGGTTCCATGCTGCCACTCGCTAGTCACCTGACCTTTGCCAGCCCCCCCCTCCCTCTTTTTCCAGCCGGGCCAGCAGTGGGTAGTCTAGGTCCTAGTGTCCCAGGGGGATGGGTGATTTCGCCCGCATCCTGAGGCCGGCACAGCCCTGGCGCATACAGACTCATGGAGGGCGTAACCATCACCATCTCGGGCTGGTGTTGCTCAGTGGTCAGCACTGTGGGTTAAACAGCACGTGCTCACAGAGAGGCAGGGACTCTTCATCCCCCTTCCCAGGGGCAGCTAAGGCCCCCCCCCCATCCAGCCCACCCAGGTGTCCACAGAAGGGCTGAGGCCCCGGTGAGCAGGCTGTGGGCGGCCTGGCCAGCACCTGCCCTCCCCCACAGGGTGGCTGCAAGCAATGGGGTGGCCTCTCCTGCCACCCACCACTCTCAGGGGTTACACGGGGGTGGGGGGCTCCATGTGTAGCATGGCACCGGCCCCAGAGCTGCTGGCAGAGGTCCCGGGGTGCCCCCACACTCCCCCCCTGTGCCCCGCCACCACCCCTGGGCCCTGAGAGCTGCTGTTGTACATTACACACCCTGGGTGTCCGCATGAAGCCAGCACTTTATTGCTTTTTTACAGAGGGGAAGGGAGAGGGACAGAGAGCTAGAAACATCCATGAGAGAGAGACATCATCCAGTCGCCTCCTGCACGCCCCCCACTGGGTGTGTGCCCGCCACCAAGGCCCATGCCCTTGACCGGAATCGAACCCGGGATCCTTCGGTCCGCAGGCCGACTCTCTATCCACTGAGCCACACCAGTCAGGGCTGAATTGATCACTGTAACAGGAAGGAAGCGGGAAGGAGCCGGGAGCCAGGGTTTGCAGGGCGTACACCTCCTAACAGCAGCCCAGCACCTGCTGCCGGGGGCGCGGACCCGAACCCCCGGGTCCCGGAGTCAGTTCCTCCCACAGCACCTCCCGGCCGTTGAACGGCGGGGCCCCAGGAGCACCCGTCCCAGCCGGAAGCGAGCCCGGCCTCCCTCGCCCTCGGTTTGGAATCAGAGGGACACAGCTGGGCAGGCCGCCTGCCCGCCCCAGGGCCCCCCACGTGGTGGAGTGTGACTCTGGGAAAATTGGGGAAGTTCAAGCGTGGAGCCAAAGGGGCCTTGACCTAACCGGGACGCCCCCAGAACAGGCACCGGGGTGAGCCCCGTCCCGCGCCCCCCAGGAAGCCCGGGTGCCGCCCTGAGCCTCGGAGGGTTGGTTTCTGCTGGAGGCGGGCAGAGCCGCCCACTGCCATCGCTGGGGCTTCTCAGGAGGAGGTGTGGCTGCAGGGCCCCCCGCGTGAGGGTCTCGGGGAGCTCCCCGCCCTCAGGTGCTCCCAAGGGGCCAGCCCCTGAGCAACCTGCACCACCATCCCTGGACGGGCATCAGCTCCAGGAAGGTTCTGGAAGCTGGCGCGTGCCAGGCCTGGATCCCCATTCTCCTGACGGACGGAGAACTGTGGACACGGGGTGATGGGCACAGGTCCCCTGCCTGGTGCTGCCATTTTGTTTCTGGGGAGCCATGGGGTGGGAGGGGGGGCGGGACAAACACCAAAACGCTCCCCACAACTCCCAGAAGCACGCAGCCCGGCCCGGGCAGCCTCCCAGTCCCAGCTGGGGCTGCAGTGGCCTCTAGTGGCCCAGCACAGTCCCTGCCCCTGAGCAGGGGGCAGAGGCAGCAGAGCCCAGCCCGGGGTGATGTGAGCTCAGCCCAGGCCCTGCGCCCGCTCTGCCACCCTGGGCTCTGCAGGGTGAGGGCCCAGTGGCCCCGCAAGCATGGCCGACAGGAACTGGGCCCCTCACCCCTGGAGAAGGGCCCGAACTGTCGGACAAGGAGGGCCAACGCCAGGCCCCGGCTCCTGGAGGCCACAGGGCGGTGGTTGGGGGGAAGCTGGGCCAGGGGGCTCCCAGGACCAGGGAAGGTCACCCATGGCAGCACAGAGCCAAGTGGGGGATGGTAGGAAGGGGGGCGGGTGCCACCAGGCAGACTCCGTGGAAAATCCCTGGTTCTGTCATTACAGACACCGCCGCCGTGGTTAACATCATTCCCTACACGCACACACAGGCACACACATACACACACACACACAGATACACACATACATGCACACGGGCACACACAGGCACACACACACATAGACACACACATTCAGACACACACACATATGCACACAGGCACAAGAGTTACACACAGGCACACACATTCAGACACACATAGGCATATACTTGCACACAGGCACACACATACACGTGCACACATAGGCACACACAGGCACAGACATACATGTGCACACAGGCACACACACACACACACACACAGAGGCACACACATTATCAGGAAGCCAGTGTGGGGGGCACCGCTGTCTCACGGCCTCATTTCTCTCCTGATCCCCCTCCTTCCTCCTTAGAGACACGTTTCACAAGTGGTAACATCCACCCTTTCTACTTACTTTTTATTTTTAATATATTTCATGGATTTCAGAGGGGAGAAAGGGAGAGGGAGAGAGAGAAAAACATCAACGATGGGAGAGAATCATCAGTCAACTGCCACCTACATGCCCCCCACTGGGGATGGAGCCCGCAACCCGGGCCTGTGTCCTGAGCAGGAATCGCACTCTGACCTCCTCACCCCCTGAGCCTGCCAGCCGGGCGGATTCTCCCTTTTTAAACTGTGCACTCCCGTGTTTCTCGGTCTATTCGCCAGGTGTACAGCCGCCACCACTGTCTAGTTCCAGACAATTTCATCACCTGAAAAGCCCGGTACCATCAGCAAGCAGCCCCCCCGCCCTGCTCCCACCCCTCCTCCTCCCCTCCCTCTGCTCGATGCCCGTTCAGATACGTCCTCTCCGGGAATGACACCGCGTGGCCTTTGCATCCCCGCCCTTCACTCAGCACAATCCCAAGACCCGTCAGGGTGTAGTGTGTGTGGGGGGGGGGGGGGCGGGGCTGCGTCCTGTCCACAGCTGCTTCATGTGCCCCCGTGGTCTGCCGTGTGTCCAGTCGTGTGCCGATGGAGATTTGGGTTGTTTCCACTTTTTAAAATGTTTAATATTTTTATTGATTTTTTTTTAGAGAGAAAGGAAGGGAGACGGAGAGAGAGATGGGAACATCGTTGATGAGAGAAACGTCCTTGGTCCGTTGCCTCCTGCACGCCCCACCCTGGGGACCACGCCTGCAAGCTGCTCCCAGTGACCTCTTGATTCATACATCAACACGTAACCACATGAGCCGCACTGCCTGGGCTGTTCCCACGTTTTGACTGTTTTGAATAGCCTTGACTGTGGAGAGGAGAGAGAAAAAGCAAAGCACTTCTCTCTTCAAAATTGCACACACAATGGTTTTGAAATTATTCTTTGTTTCTATATTCGAGGCCCGGTACATTTGTGCACAGGCTGGGGGTAGGGGGGCCCTCAGCCCGGCCTGCACCCTCTTGCAATCTGGGGGACCGCTGGCTCCTAACCGCTTGCCTGTCTGCCTGCCTGCCTGATCACCCTTAACCACTCTGCCTGCCTGTCTCATTCTGCCTAAAACCACTCTGCATGCCTGCTACATCGCCCCTAACCGCTCGCCTGCCTGCCTCATTGCCCCCTAGATGTGCCTCCCTGTCTGATCAGTCATAACCACTCTGCTTACCTGCCTGCCTGATCAACCCTAACCACTCGCCTGCCTGATCCCCCTAACTGCCTCGGCCCCCGCTGCCACGGCTTCATCCAGAAGGACATCCGGAATGACGTCCAGAAGGTCGTTTGGCTGTCCGGTCTCATTAGCACATTACACTTCCATTATTACAGACGGGAGGCCCAAGGCATGAACTTTGTGCAGGGGGCTCAGCCCTCGCAGCCCCGAAGCCTCACAACCCCACAGCCCGTGGCCCCGCCCCCTGGTCGTTCAAGAAGGTCATTCCAGAAGGTCGTTTCGCTGTCCAGTCTAATTATCATGTTAGCTCTTTATTTTATAGGACTTTGACAATTGCGCTGCCATGGGTAGCTCACAGGGGACTGTCCTTGGTCCCTACAGGGTACAGAGAGGGCCCAAACCTGCTGGGGGCATGAGTGGCAGAATTAGGTGGACCTGAGGCCTCGCTCTCCTGCCCCCGCCCGGACACGACCCCCCGCCCTCGGACCCCCAACCCCTTGACTCCTGGTCCTCTGACCTCCATCCCCCTGATCCCCAGTCCTCTGACCCTGGGCTCCCTGATTCCCAACCTCCTGACCCCCAGCTCTCTGATTCCCAGTCCCCTGACCCCTGGCCCCGTGACCCCCAGCCTTCTGACCCCCAGTCCTCTGACCTCCAGCCCCTGATGCTGCAGCTGGACCGCAGGGCCTCTGCCTCCGGAAGCCATTCAGCAGGGTCACTCCAGCTGCTTGGCACCTGCTCTTGGCTCTCTCCTTGCATTCATTCATTTACTCATCCATTCATTCACTCACTCATTCATTCACTCACTCATTCATTCACTGTCCATCCAATACCCTGTGAACACAACAGCCCATGCCCTTCCTCACCGAGAGCTGATCCTGATGGGAGAACAGACCGTAAGCCTGGGAATGCTGCGCTCTGGTGAGGGACGAGAAGGAGCATGCTGGGCAGAGAGCGGTGGGCGGCCAGCGGGGTGAGGCGTCCGGTGGCAGAGGGACAGGATGGGGGGGGTGAGGAGCGGTCCCGGGACACCTCGGGGAGCAGCAAGAGCCAGCGCAGAAGCCCCGAGGCAGAGTGGGGGGCAGGGAGCGGGGAGGGTCACGGGGACGTGTGTTTCTGAGGGCGAGGTGCAGCGAGGTGACTTTCGCTTCCGAACCCTCGCTCCTGCCGGTGGAGGAGCTGCAGAGGTTCTGGAGGCCAGACGCCTGGCCACCCCGACGGGGACTTACCCGCTGTTGGGGGGGGGGAGTATGTCCATAGAGGGGAGACGTGATGGAGCGTGGGCAGGGCTCAGACAGTGTGGCTCAGTGGCCAACTCATGAACAGGGAGGTCACGGTTTGATTCCCGGTCGGAGCACAGGCCCGGGTTGTGGGCTCCATCCCCGGTAAGGGGCGTGCAGGAGGCAGCCGATCCATGGTTCTCTCTCATCGTCGATGTTTCTCTCTCTCTCCCTCTCCCTCTCTGACGTCGATAAAAATATATTTAGCCCTGACACCGGTGTGGCTCAGTGGATAGAGCGTCGGCCTGCAGATTGAAAGGTCCCAGATTTGATTCCGGTCAAGGGCATGTATCTTGGTGGCGGGCACATCTCCGGTGGGGGGTGTGCAGGAGGCAGCTGATCGATGTCTCTCTCTCATTGATGTTTCTAACTCTCTGTCCCTCTCCCTTCCTCTCTGTAAAAACCAACAAAATATATTTAAAAGAAAGAAACAGAAACCACGGCTCCCGAGGCCTGAGCTCAGGGATGGGTGGCGGTGCCCCAGATGCCCCTGCCCCCCACAGGCCTCCTCCTCTGCCCGCCGTGGGGACCTCTCCCGGCCCCTCCCTCCTACGGCCTGTCTTCTGCGCTGGGCCTCGGCCTGCAGCCACCCTGGGCAGCTAGTCAGTGGGAGCCAGGTGCCGGGAGGCGCCCTCCTCGGGGGGCAGAGAGTGGGTGCCACAAGAGGGGCAGGGCCGCTGGAAGGCCCCACTCCTGAGCAGAGCTGAAGGAGAAGGATCGGCGCTATTTTTGCTGGGGCCCCTCAGCACCACTCAACACCCGCCCGCCACGTGGAAGTGTCGGGAACAGAGCGCAGGCCTGGGCCTGGAGCCGGCAGAGGGGTGGTGGGGGAGATGGCTGGTCAGGCTGCTGGGCCAGGACAGGGCACGGAGGGTGCCCGTCCCCAGGGGACGCCTGACCCTGAGCCTGAGGCCTGGGGCCGGCCAGCTGGCCTGGAAGGGAGCCCCAAATTCCAGGAGTGCGGGAGCTTGGGCCCTGGGGTGCCTGACCTGGGGCAAGTCTGAGACCGGGGCGGCTTCCGGGGCACGAGGTTCCAGCCTGAGGCGTGCAGGGCCGGGTGTGGGCGGCCAGCCCTCCCTCGAGCGAAGGGAACCTGCTCTTCAGAGAGGCCTCTTTCTTGGTGGGGGAGGGCGTCAGCTGGCCTGAGGTTGGGGGGCTCGTGGAGTCTCCTAGGGGCACAGGCCAGGCCTGGCTCCAGCCCCCGCCTGCGGGAACAGGGCTCGGCAGGGTGAGCCACGCCTGCCGGAACCAGAGCTGCTGAGCTGCGCACTCCTCCCTCCCCCCAGCAGCCCTGCCCCATCGCAGGAGGAAGATGGAGGAGGCGGGGCGTTCTGTGCCACCTGCTGGCCTGGGGCAGCGCTGGGCCCGGAGCTGGAAGCCCGATGCTGAGGCCCCGACACACTGCCACCCGCGGGCGTAGGACGCAGGACGGGGGTGGGGGCTGTGGGCAGGGCATTCGCGCCTGCAGGTTCCGACTCTGTCCTCGCCGGTTCCCTGGCGGCTCCGTGACTCAGGCCCGCGTGCTCCCCGTCTGTGGGCCGCTCAGTGGCGGGCGCCGGGAGCTGGGTCTGGCTGGTGCGCCGCCCCTGCAGCTGCGTGCCCGGGCCGCTGACCTCCCGTCTTCCTCCACGGGCACGGGGGGGAGGCAGAGAGGCGTCTGGCGAGGCGTTGGCTGACCCGCCTGCGAACTCGCCGCGGCCTGCTGTTCCCGCGAAGGAAGCGCAGAGCTTCGCCATGTGGGAACGGCTCAGAGTGGCATGCGGGGGCAGGCAGAGGTCACGGCAGGGGTCGGTGTGCCAAGGTCATGGCAAGGGGGAGGAGTGCAAAGGTCACAGCAGAGGGCACAGCCAGGGGGCGGCGTGCCAAGGTCACGGCGGGGGGGGGAGTGGCAAAGGTCACGGCAGGGGGAGGAGTGCAGAGGTCACAGCAGAGGGGGCAGCAGGCCGAGGTCCCAGCAGAGGCTGCTCCGTGCGCCTCTCCTCCACTCGGGATCGTTAAATGTGAAAGAGAAGCAGCGATGGAGATGGAGCCGGGAGACAGATTTTTAAAGGAGAAAGAGGCCGCTGGAGAAGAAGACCAGGACCCCTCAGCGGCTTTGCCAATGGCCCCGGCCAAGGGTAAGAACCAGCCCGGCTGGCGTGGCTCCGTGGTTGAGCGTCGACCTATGAACCGGGAGGTCACAGTTCAATTCCCGGTCGAGACACAGGCCTGCACTGTGGGCTTGATCCCCAGTACGGGGCCTGCAGGAGGCAGCCCATCCATGACTCTCTCTCGTCGCCGATGTTTCGGTCTCTCTCCCTCTCTTCCTCTCTGACATCCGTGAGAATCTATCCTCTCTAATAAAAGCCTCATATGCTAAGTGTCCCGTTGTCTGGTCGTCTGTTCAATCAAAGTGCAATATGCTAATGACATGCTAAGGCCACTCAACGGCTCGCTATGACGTGCACTGACCACCAGGGGGCAGCCGCTCTGACCGGTGGGTTAGCTTGTGGCTGGGGTCCGGCTGATCAGGACTGAGCCCCATGGGCCGGACACGCCCTGGAGCCCTCCCTGCTTGAGCTCCTCGGAGTGGCGCTGCTGTCACAGGTAACGCCATGCTCCCTCCGTGTCACACACAGAGACCCCTGGCCCGGCCTGGGGGTCAGGGATGCTTCTCCAGGAGGTGAGGCTGGGCGAGGCCTGCGCGGCTGCATCAGGGCCGGCCGGGGGGAGCGGGTGCGCCGGGCAGGCCGGGGCGGGCCCTGGCTGTCTTCCCAGTATTCAGTGCAGCTCCCCGGGCCCGGCTCTGCCCAGGCAGGCCCAGCTCCTCAGCTGGCTCTCCGAGGCAAGCACCTGGGAGGGCCGGGGCCCGAGGGGTGACACCTCACAAGAATGCATAGCGAGGAGGGGCAGGTCCTGCGGGTGTTAGGCCCCCCTGAGCTCAGGAGTCAGCTGAAGGGTGTGCAGGGAGCTGCCAGCCCACACCTTCCTCCAGCTCCAGCCGATCCCTGCCAGGCCCCGCCCCACGGCGCCTCCCCCAGGAAGCCTTCCCTGACCACCCGGGCAGATGCTCCTTCCTGCCTCTCAGGGCGCTGGGAACCCAGGACCCCGCACGGACCACACGTCCCCGGCTGTCCCGGGACGCGGTTACCTGCGTGCGGGTGGTACGTTCCCGTTCACCTGGCAGCCAGGCGCAGCCAGGACGCGGCCGGAGCACCGGCGTAAATGAATAATGAGCCTGGATGCAGTGCCCGGTTCCAGTTACACCCACTCACCGCTCCCCGGCCCCGCTCCCATGCTGTAAACCAGCGGTCCTCCACCTTCCTCAGGCTGCGACCCTGGCATCTAGCTCCTCATGGGGTGGTGACCCCCAACCATGACATGTTGCTACGGTGATGCATCGTGATGTCAATATCTGCATTTTCCGAGGGTCTTAGGCGACCCCTGTGAAAGGGTCGTTCGACCCCCAAAGGGGTCGCAACCCACAGGTTGAGAACCGCTGTTGTAAACACTCCCGCCCTGGTGCCTCCTTACGACCCCGGGGGCCTGTTCTGTTGATCCCTGCTTCCCAGGCGAGGACTCGAGAGGCTCAGGAACCCGGCCAGAGTCACACAGCCCGTGGGCAGCAGAGCCGGGCGAGCCCAGGGCCACCCACATCACCCCCAGGCGGGCAGGGAGGACACCCAGGGCCCCGGAGGCCAGGCAGCCAGGGTCCAAGCCCGCCTCCCTCCTGGTCTGTCTCTCCCCCCTAAACCAGGAGCCGGGGCCCGGATCCCCAACGGGTTCATCGCGGCCTGGCCTCTGCCCTCCTCCAGGGGAGGCTGAGCCGTGGGCTGTGGGCTGGGGCTGGGGCTGCGTCAGGCTATCTAGCAGGGACCAGCCTCGCTGGGGGAGGCCCAATGGGCAGTGCCCGCGGCCTCCAGCTTCCCCACTGAGGACGGGCGCCGGGACGGCCCAGGACCTGCTCAGGGATCCAGTCCCGCCCCCCACCCTTGAATGCGGCTGAGCCCAGGGTGCCCGGGGCAGCAGGCGGCTCCCTGATGGCCAGGCCTCCTGGGGTCCTGCAGGGGAGCTGACTCCGGGCCTCAGGGATGGCGGCGCTGGGAGCAGCCACGTCTGACCGTCATGGCCGGGCCTGGGTGGTGCGTCACATGACCCAGGCAGCACCGCATGGATCAGCCAGGCCGGGAGCTGCTGCGGGAAGTGAGGCCCCTCGCACCCGGATTAGCCTCCGGGGAAGAGAGGCCGGTGGGGTGGGGGTGGGATGCAGAGGGAGGCCTGGGGCCTGGGGTCCCAGGAAGCCTGGCGTCCCAGGAAGCCTGGCGTCTGGGGGACCTGGGAAGGCTTAGGGGTCTTTGGGGGACATTATGGAGTCCTAGGAAACCTTGGGGAGTCTGGGATTTGGGAGACTTTGAGGAATCTTGGGGTGGGGGGACTTTAGAGGCCTTGAGGGGGTCACGGGGCCCTTGGGGGATGGGGGACCTTGAGGGACCTTGGGGGAAATCTTGGGAGGCCTGGGAAGTTGGGTGCCTGCATGGTCTCCTAGCGCTTTCATCCTCTACCCTGCTTTCTAGCCTGTTTGTTTTTCATACATGTTTTTAAAATATATTTTATTGATTTTTCACAGAGAGGAAGGGAGAGGGAGAGAGAGTTAGAAACATCGATGAGAGAGAAACATCGACCAGCTGCCTCCTGCACGCCCCCTACTGGGAATGTGCCCGCAAGCAAGGTACATGCCCCGGACCGGAATGGAACCTGGGACCTTTCAGTCCGCAGGCCGATGCTCTATCCACTGAGCCACACCGGTTTCGGCTGTTTGTTTTTCAGAAACGGTCCTGACAGGTCCCCCCTGTCTGCTTCCGCCAGCCCAGGCCCAGGGGAGGGAGGCTCAGGGTGCAATGGGGTGTTCAGCGAACCCTGAGTGATGGCTGGGCCGATCCCGGGGCCGGGCCACGTGGCCAGAGTCTTGGAGCGGGGCTCGGTCCGCGGAGGGACTGGCTTCTTCCTTTCGTTCCTTTAAATTTATTTCCTTAGAAATGTGTATGGGGCAGAGGCGGCGGCTCCATCGGTCCGGCTGGGTGCGGGCGGACGGTGCCCCGATGGAGGGGGGGTGCTCCCTTAGATTCCTGATGCCGCGTCATCTCGGCCGCTGTGGCCACGCCCGCCCTCGCCCGGAGCCCTGGGTGCTCCTCGGACCCTCTCTTTGCTTCCTCCTCTGTCCGCTGGAATATCCCTGAAGAGGACCTGCCCGCATCCACTGTGCGTCACACTAAGGCCATGTTTGGCACACCGCGGCTCACGAGCCACAGGCGGCTCTTTGGCCCCTGGAGGGTGGCTCTTCCACAAAACACCGCGGCCCGGGCGAGGCTATTGAGAAGAAGTGGCCTTCGAAGGAGTTTCGGTTTAAAAACTGTGGCTCCCCCAAGAAATGTGCATCGTTGTCCCGGTGATATTGGGCTCTGCTGACGGATGAGTTTGCCGACCCCTGCCCCAAGCTAACCTGCAGCGGGGAGAAGAGATGCAGGGTCGCTCTGTCTTGCGTGAGTTTGAGTGACGGGCTGTGTGCTGGGACCTGGGAATGCGGGCTGCCTGGCACAGCTCATGATCCTGCCCCCGCAGTGACCGTCCTGCTCAGCCGCAGGCTGCTCCGTGGCCTCTGGGTCCTTGTGACCCACCCAGGGGACTCTGACAGCTTCTTGCGGGTGTGGTGTGATAAGAGGTCCCAGGCTTATCTTTCTTTAAAGATGTTTGCAGATGCCGAGACCGGTGTGGCTCAGTGGATAGAACGTTTGCCTGCAGACTGAAAGGTCCCAGGTTCGATTCCAATTGGGGGCATGTACCTTGCTTGCGGGCACATCCTCAGTACGGGGCGTGCAGGAGGCGGCTGATCGATGTCTCTCTCTCATCGATGTTTCTGACTTTCTATCCCTGTCCCTTCCTCTCTGTAAAAAATCAATAAAATATATTTTTAAAAAAAGTACAGTGTGAGATAGAGACCACCCACATGAAAAAAAAAAAGATGTTTAAAGACTATTTAACATGGCTTTCTTTCTTTCTTTTTAAAAAAATATATTTCATTGATTTTTCACAGAGAGGAAGGGAAAGGGATAGAAAGCCAGAAACATCGATGAGAGAGAAACATCGATCAGCCGCCTCCTGCATGCTCCCCACTGGGGATGTGCCCGCCACCAAGGCACATGCCCTTGACCGGAATCGAACCTGGGACTTTTCAGTCCGCAGGCCGACGCTCTATCCACTGAGCCACTCCGGTTTTAGCTAGGATGGCTTTCCTTAGAAAGAAAGGGAGAGGCAGGGAGAGACAGAGACATTGATGAGAGGACCATCCGTCGGCTGCCTCCCTCACGCACGCCTCCGACCGGGGACGGAGCCCACAACCCAGGCGGGTGCCCTGAGCCGGGGTCCACCAGGGACACAGCCCGCCAATGAGCCCCCCGCCAGGCCCAGCTGCTGATGGGAAATCCTCTTTCTGTGTCCAGGGGGCCTTCCCAGTGAACGGCCAGCTGATCCCACGTCTCATGCCCCCCATTCTTCCCGAGGCCACAGCAGCCGTGATGCCACGTCCCCGATGAAGTGTCGTCGCTGCCCGGCCGTCCTGCTCCTGCCGGCTCTCTCTCTGCCATCCCCGGGGCGGCCGGGGTGGGGGGCGCGTTCTCGTGTAGGTTTCCTTCAGAAAAGGCTTCGAGGAGCCGGAACCCTGGGCCGGAACCGCTCTCTGCAGCTTTCGAGAAGAGGGTGGGGTGGAAGGGGGCTAGGACAGGGGGAGGGGGTCGTTTCTTTGTAGGATCCCTGGGCTCACGTGGTCCTCCTTGGCGTGTGGACTCTGCCCTCTGGGGCCCAGCACAGCTGCCAACACTCCGTGGGTCGGTGGTTTTCCTGGCAAGTGACCTGTTTAACCAGGACGTCCACGGGACCTTCATGTCCTTTCCCTGCTCTCTGCGTGAGGCTGTCCACCTCCTTGGGCCACGGCCACCTGTGGCTACTGAGGCCTAAATTCATTCAAGCGGAACAATCAGCCCTGGCCGGTGTTGCTCAGTGGGTAGAGCGTCGGCTGTGGACTGAAGGGTCCCGGGTTTGATTCCCGGTCAGGGCACCTGCCCAGGCTGTGGGCTTGATCCCCAGTAGGGGATGTGCAGCTGATCAATGATTCTCTCTCATCATTGATGTTTCTATTTCTCCCTCTCCCTTTCTCTCCGACATCAATAATATATATATATATTTTTTTTAAAGATATATTTTATTGATTTTTCACAGAGAGGAAGGGAGAGGGATAGAAAGTCAGAAACATCGATGAGAGAGAGACATCCATCAGCTGCCTCCTGCACGCCCCCTACTGGAGTTGTGCCCGCAAGCAAGGTACATGCCCCTGACCGGAATCGAACCCAGGACCTTTCAGTCCGCAGGCCGATGCTCTATCCACTGAGCCAAACCGGTCTCGGCTAAAGTATATATTAAAAAAAAAATGCAATAATTGCAAGCTCAGGGTCTCATTCCCACTAACCACACTTCAGGTACTCAACAACCTGTGTGGCTGCTGCAGTGGGATGTGCAGATAGGGGCTATGTCCATCATTCTAGAACATTCTATTGGACAGAGCTGGTCCATGGGGTCACAGTGCTCTCTTTTTAAAAAATATATATATATTTTTATTGATTTCAGAGAGGGAGAGAAACATCAATGATGAGAGTGAATCATGGATTGATTGCCTCCTGCACGGGCCGCGCCCCCGGCCGGGGGGGGGGGGCGGGGACCCAGGCATGGGCCCTTGGCCGGGAATCAAACCCAGGAGCCTTCAGTCAGTCTGCAGGCCGATGCTCTATCCACTGAGCCACACGGGCCAGGGCTTACTCTCTTTCTATTATAGAGTCCTCCAGCTGTTCTGCTACATCCCTCTGGGCTCCGCCCCCCACCCCACCCCCACACTGGCCACCTCTGCTCACCCCCCCATCCCTAACCCCCCTCGGGGACCCATTCTCAGGGGCTCAAGGACACAGAGGCCTGTTCCCACCACCAGCACCTCCTCCCTCTGGCCTGGGCCCGGCCCACGCTCCTCCCCCAAGCTCTGTCCGATAGAACGTTCTGGACCGGGGCCCACACTCCCTGCCCCCCCAGCCCCACTGACCACCTGGGCAGGCGAATCACGCACAGCTCCTGCCCCACAGTGAAGTCCGTGAGGGCCAGGTCCCACGGCAGCCGCCTCTGCGTGGCTGTGGCCGGAACGAGGGGCGAGAAAGAAGGGGGTCCCCGACCACCACCCCGAAATGTAGGGAAACGGAGGCTCCGAGAGGTGGACGGGCTCAGCAAGGCCACCCAGCACGTAAGATCCGGAGCCGGGATCCAGGCTAGCAGAGGCCAGGTCCCTGGGCCCTCCCCAGGGGAGCAGAGGCAGGATGTCTATAGAGGGGGGCCCTGCCCACGTGGCCCCCAATGGTGGCAGGTGGACTGGGCAGGGGTAGAGGCTGGACAAGTCTCCACTGGGCTGGCCCCTGCACTGCAGCCTGTGGCCACGCGGTGGCGCGCTGCGTCAGGCTCAGAAGCCAGAAGAGAGAGAGTCTGTGTTGCAAGCCTCCACCCCAGGCCTGCAAGCTCGGGGGTTCGCTCTGCCACCTCCTCCCTGGGGCCTGGGGCCCGGAGCCCAGCCCAGCCCAGCCCAGGAGCCCCCACTCTGCGGGGAGCACAGCCTGGCTTGGACCACAGCGGGAAACCCTGCACTTCAGGCTTCCTCCACCAGCCGGCGCTCGCCGCCCCACCTCTCTGAGAGGCCGAACCTGCAGAGATGGGCTGGCATTTATTGTAAATTTATTTCTAAAACACGTGCACCGGTTTCAGAGAGGAAGGGAGACGGGGAGCGAGAAACGTCCGTGATGAGAGAGACTCAGGGACCGGCTGCCTCCTTCCTGCACGCCCCCCGCTGCGGGCCGAGCCCGCCACCCGGGCCTGTGCCCCGATGGGAGAAGAATCCATTTCCTCCTGGTTCATAGGTCACCCCCGGAGCCACGCCGGCCGGGCCTGGTGGCAGGTTAGAGTCCGGGAAACTGGGAACGGTGTTTCTGGGCTCGCTCGGTCGCTCGTGGGAGAAGTGTGCAGAGCGCCTACTGTGCGCCAGCCACTCTCCCGGGGCTGAAGGGGCCACGACCGAGTTACCCAGAAGAGAGGACCGGCAGCCTCCAGCCCCCTGACCCCGAGCCCGTTGCCCACGGCCTCCCCTGCCAGCGGTGCCCACCTCCTCGGGGGGAACCACGTGGGCACCTCATGTCTTCACTTTGCAGACGGGGAAACCAAGGCTCAGAGGGAAAGGGGGGGTGGCCCATGGAGCCTGGGCCGGCGGCTGGTGGGGAGGGCTATGGCTGGGGCAGAACCCAAGGTGGGGCCACCGCTCCGAGGCCAGTGGCCAAGTCCAAAGGGCGGGGTGGCTGGGGGGCAGAGACAAGAGGGGAGGGACAGAGAGGGGCTGGGGCTTAGGGCCGGGCTGACCAAGGTCACCCCGTTGGCAGCGGGGCCTGGCTAGGAGGGCCTGGGGCGGAGGCTGGCTCCTCTGAAACAGCCCAGGGTGGACAGAATGGCCCGTGGGAGCTCAGAGGGAAGGGGCAGTCTGGGCAGGCTTCCTGGAAGAGGTGTGCCTGGAAAAAAAAGAAGAGCAGAAAGTGGTGAGATGGACCTTGCCGGTGTGGCTCAGTGCGTAGAGTGTCGGCCTGTGGACTGAAGGGTCCCGGGTTCGATTCCAGTCAGGGCACATGCCTGGGTTGTGGGCTTGATTCCTGATTGGGGGGGGGGGGGTATGCAGGAGGCAGCCAATCGATTATTCTCTCTCATCATTGATGTCTCTCTCTCTCTCTCTCTCTCTCCCCCTTCCTCTCTGAAATCAGTAAAAATAGATTTTAAAAGGAGGAGGAGGAAGCGGAGGAGGAGGAGGAGGAAGTGGTGATTTTGCAGAGGAGAACCGCCGTCCCTGGGTTTGCAGGCAGGGACAGTACACTGAGCACCCGCTGTGGCCCTGGGCTCGGAGGCCGAGTCCCATGGGGGCCAGGCCCAGCGCTGCCTCCCTTGGGCAGAGCACGGCTGGTGAGAGAGACCAGCATCCAGATAAAGCCGCCCATGGCCGTGGTGCTGGGATGGGAGGGCGGGGAGCCCACGCCCGCTGGCGAGGCAGAAGGTGCCCCGCTGGAGCCCGAGGGGGAGGGAGCGCTCCAGGGGGGGGCCAGCCTGTGCAGAGGCCCTGTGGTTAGAGACAGACGTCGGACGGCCCTGTGGTTAGAACGGATGTCGGACGGCCCTGTGGTTAGAGACAGACGTCAGACGGCCCTGTGGTTAGAGACGGACATAGGCCAGCCCGCGCTAGGTGCCGAGGAGCCAGCAGGCAGGAGGGAAGCAGGAAGGCCGCGTCCCGCCCTGGGGAGCGGACCTGCCCGCCGGGCTTCGGACAGTGCCCAGAATCCATGTGGGCGTCGAGTGGAGGGGGTGCCAGTTTCCTGCGGCCGCCATTGCCAAAAACCCATTCCTGTCTCCCTGACAGAACGTGTGGACCAGGAACGGGAGGGCTGGTCAACCTGGAAGCTCTGAAAGGTCAGAGCCAGCCACCCCCACTCTCACGGAGACAGCGGTCGCTGAAGCAACTTCCCCCCAAATACTCATGTCAATCCTCACCGATAAGACAATCTGCCTGCGCTGGAATTGCCTGCTTCGGGGCAAAGGGTGGATCCCCAACCTGAATTAAAGGGATGGCCAGGCCCAAGGAAGGTGGTCGTCTTCCCACTAGTGCAGCGGTTCTCAACCTTCCTACGGCCACGACCCTTTAAGACAGCTCCTCATGGGGTGGTGACCCTCAACCATAACATGATTTCCGTGGCTACTTCATCACTGTCATTGTGCTGCTGTGATGAACTGTCATGTCAATATCTGATAGGCAGGATGTGTTTTCATTGTTACAAACTGAACATCATTAAAGCATAGGGATGAATCACAAAAACAATATGTAATTATATCTTGTGAAATATTTCTAATGACAAATAAATGGAATTTTGTCTTGAATCGTGGTGTCGCCTGGGCAACAGTCTTCCTAGGACAATAGTCAACGACATGGCTACCCTTTGCGACACCAAGGAGCGGTGTGTTGGTGCCTCAGACCATGGGAAATAGGTGTTTTCCGCTGGTCTTAGGCGACCCCTGTGAAAGGGTCATTGGACCCCCAAAGGGGTCTCGACCCACAGGTTGAGAACCACTGGTCAGGGTGGCCCTCAAGGTAAGGTAGCCCCTGAGCAAAGACCTGAGGAGGAGGAGGAGGACGGGCTGTGCGGATCCTGGAGCCGGGGAGCAGGCCGCTCAGGGCCCAGCCAGGCCTGAGGCAGGGGCAGGCCCAGGGGGGGGTGCCTGGGTGGGGGTGGCCCAGCAGAAGGAGCAGGGGGACCCACAGTCAGAGAGGCTGGGCAGGTGGGCGGGGCGAGGACGGTGCAGGTCCCACCTGCTTCCCAAGGAGGAGGAGGAGGGGCGGGGGGGGGCGGTTCTGTGATGACCCCGCTGGCTTGCAGGCCTCGGGGTGAGCGGGATTTGGGGACCAGCAAGCCCCCCCGGAAATCTTGCTCTGGATACGGTCTGAGCCAGGGTCTCAGGCGGCCTGCAGGTCCCCACCCTGGCCCCCGGGGGTGCAATGGGGGTTTTGGGGGGGGGATAGCAGGCCTGGGCAGGGCCGTGACCCCTGAGATCACTGACCCCCACTGGTGCGCCCTGCGCTCATGCCCGAATCTCCCCAACAGATGGGGTCCCTGGCGGACGGGGTGCTCCGGGGGCGGGCCTGGGGCGCGGGGACGGGCGCGGGGGTGCTTGTGCGTGGCTGTGCCCGAGCGCACCCTCTGCAGGGCGGCCGGACGCGCCATGGCCTGGCGGTGGCCGCGGAGGGACGGTCAGGCTGGAGCCGCCGCGCGCGCCCGTGGGTGCGACTGGCCGGGCGCACGTGGGCCACCCAAACAAAGGCCGCCCCGCGGGACCGGCCGCGCGCGCGCTCCCCCGTGGTCCTCCGCCCGAGGAGCGGCGAAGAGCGGGTGGGGCGGCGCCTTTAAGAAGCGGGACGGAGGGGCCGAGCCGGGTTGGGCGCGCTCCGGGGGCAGGTGGCGGCGCGGAGGGTGGGCGGCCCCTTTAAGGAGGGGGCGGAGCCTGGTTGGGCGCGCTCCGGGGGCAGGTGGCGGCGCGGAGGGAGGGGCGGCCTCTTTAAGGAGGGGGCGGAGCCTGGCTGAGCGAGCTCCGGGGGCAGGTGGCGGCGCGTAGGGTGGGCGGCGGCCCCTTTAAGGCGCGGCGCGGGGGGCGTGGCCCTGCGGCGCTCGGGGGCGGGGCCGCGCGGCGCTCGGGGGGCAGGTTGGGGCGTGTAAGGTGGGGGGCGGCGGGGGAGGAGGGAGCGGAGCCGGGCTGGGCGCGCTCCGGGGGCAGGTGGCGGCGCAGAGGGTGGGGCGTCGCCTTTAAGGCGCGGCGCGGGGGGCGTGGCCGTGCGGCGCTCGGGGGCGGGGCCGCGCGGCGCTCGGGGGACAGGTGGCGGCGCGGAGGGTGGGGCGGCCCCGGGACGGAGGGGGCGGAGCCGGGCTGGGCGCGCTCCGGGGGCAGGTGGCGGCGCGGAGGGTGGGCGGCGGCCCCTTTAAGGAGGGGGCGGAGCC
>JAAGEH010000405.1:0-27446 GCA_011751065.1 Lasiurus cinereus
CCGGGCCCCGCCCCTCCTCGGCTCCGGGCCACGCCCCTTCTCGGCTCCGGGCCACTCCCCTCCTCGGCTCCGTGCCCCGCGCCCCGCCCCTCCTCGGCCCCGGGCCCCGCCCCTCCTTGGCCCCGGCCCCGCCCCTCCTCGGCCCCGGCCCCGCCCCTCCTCGGCTCCGGGCGGGCGGGGCCGCGGGGCGCGGACGGCGGGGCCGCGGGGCGGACGGAGACAAAGAGCCGCGCGGGGAAGGGAGACCGGGAGCGGCGCGGGGAGGTGGGCACGCGGGCCCCGGGCCGAACCGAAGCCCGAGACGGGGCCGGGGGGGGTGGGGAGGGGGCGTCTGGAAGAACGGGCCCCCCTGGCGTCGCTCCCCCCGCTTCCCGGAGCGGAGAGGCAGCCCCGCCGAGGAGGACGGGGCCGGGGGCGGGGGCGGGGAGGGGACGCAGGCAGAGTGCGTTTGCGCCCCCTCTTCCCGGCACCCGGCCCCCCGCCCCCAGCCCCGCCCGCGCGGCCCGCGCCCAGGAAGTCCCCGGCCTGGAGCCGAGCGGCCGGCGGGCCGGGAAGGTGCGCCCTGCGGGCTTGCACCAGGCGCCGGGGAGGGGGGAGGGCGGAGGGCGCTCAAAGCCCTTCTTGGCCCCAGTGATGGGAGGACATTCCTCGGGCTCAGCCTCCGGGCACCTCCCCCGGGAGGTGGCTCGCGGGACCGGCCCAGGGAGGAATGGAAAACATAATCGCTCTGGCCAGTTGGCCTCAGACTCGGATTCGCAACCCGGGGACCCGCAGGCAGGGACTTAGGGCGCCTGCCAGGCCTTGAGGGGCTGGGTTAGGTGGACCGCGGGTACCAGAGGAATGTGTTTGAACCCTAACCTTGGGACTTGCCAAGGTGGAGAGATGGGTTCCCCACGGCGATTCCCAGATCGTGGGCTGGGCTGGCGCAGGCCTTCCTTGGCTGCTGATACTCAGACTCCCCCACCCCCTGTGCTGCACCCCAGTTGTATTCTCTAGGCATGGGGTGGAGAGGAAGCGATTGCAAAAAAAAAAATCAAGAAGGCAACTTTTGGGGAAGATGGAAACGGTCTATGCCTTGACTGGGGTAATGGTCATACAGGGTCAACACAGAACCTATGCAAGTTAATGATGCATTTCATTATATGTAAGTACTACAGTACTTTAATAAAGTTGATTTAAACATGAAAAGCTATAGGGAGCACCTGTGTGTGTCAGACCACACATTGCAGGTGATGGCGATACCTCAGCATAAACAAGATAATCAATGTCGCCGAAACCGGTTTGGCTCAGTGGATAGAGCGTCGGTCTGTCTGCGGACTGAAAGGTCCCAGTTTCGATTCCAGTCAAGGACATGTATCCTGGTTGTGGACAAATCCCCAGTAGCGGGTGTGTAGGAGACAGCTGATTGATGTCTCTCTCATGGATGTTTCTAACTCTCTTTCCCTCTCCCTTCCTCTCTGTAAAAAATCAATAAAATATACTTAAAAATTAAAAAAAAAAAAGATAATCAAGGTCTTTGTCCTGCAGAGGTTATGTTCTCGTGCTGGAGGGAGGACAGTGGGAAATATGTAGCATGGTTTCAGAGAGCGACAATCATTAAGGTAATAGAATAGAGTGAGGGGGTAGAGTGGCAGGGGTGGGGCCGCCACCTACTAGAAAGGTGGTCTAGGAAGGCCTCTCTGAGGAGGTGACCCTTTGAAAGCTGCTCGGGGAAGATCTGGGAATAGCTACCATGTATGGATCAGGTACCACGCCAGGAATCAGGGCCAAAAGGCCTTTGCAATGCCTTCTCTGCAGTTCTCATGACTTCTCTGTTGAAGGAATCACCAATTGTAAAGATTTTTTTTAATATATTTTATTGATTTTTCACAGAGAGGAAGGGAGAGGGATAGAGAGTTAGAAACATCGATGAGAGAGAGACATGGATCAGCCGCCTCCTGCATATCCCCTCCTAGGGATGTGCCCGCAACCAGGATACATGCCCTTGACCGGAATCGAACCTGGGAGCCTTCAGTCCGCAGGCTGACGCTCTATCCGCTGAGCCAAACCGGTTTCGGCTATTGTGAAGATTTTTAAAGCATGATATTCCGTTATATGCACATAGCAGTCCTTATTTAATCACCGAATCGGTAAGCACGGAGCGGGCATGCCGGGTAGAAGTGTCAGTGTGAAGCCCTGGCCTAGGGTAGCTCAGCTGATCAGAGGGTCAACCCCATTCATCAAGATTGTGGGTTCGATCCCTAGTCTGGGCGCATACCAGGATCAACCAATGTATGCAGAAATAAGTGGAACAACAAACCACCGTTAGTCTCTCTCTCCCCCGCCTTTCTCCCTCCCTCTCTCTCTCAATCAATTTTTTAAAATAGGGCCTGTAAGACCCTGGCGCCCAGTGGCTATTCCTTGGCGCCTATAGGGAGAAGAAGAGTGGGGTCCCTGCCGTGGGGGGTGGGACCCCTGGGAGGCGGCTCCTGCACCAAAGCACGGGATTGCTTTCCTTTCTTCTGGGGAGACTGTGACGTTCACAGTTGTCAGCAGCCCACTATTTCACGTTAACAAATCAGGTCAGTTAGGATCTTTGGGTGGGGAAGCAGGGCATGGTTTAAAGGAAGGAAGATTGAATATAGTCACCAGTACTCGATGAGGAAGCGGGAAGGATTAAGGGTTCCAGGAAGTTAGACCTCAGAAGAATTTCTCGACCATGAGAAATTGGGAACCCCTGCCCTTCCACCTGAGAAGGTTTTGGTTTGTTTTTCTCGTTCTCCACATGCATTGCTTTGTTTTCCTCCCGAGGCACCACGCATTGTAAGCCTTAAGCACGTGACAGCCACATGACCCCCCTCAGCAAGCCCAGGGCTCCCACAGGCTTCCTGGATCTCACAGCCAGAGTAGTTCTTGGCGTGAAACATCACAGCCACATGCTCCTTTGATGTGGGGGTTATGGAACACACACTCTCTGGATAATGTGCCCTCAACATAGTCCATTCCTGTTCCTGAATGTCTTCGCCATGCTTCCTTTCCGATGTCCGCTCTGATTGCAGGAGACAACTTCTCCATCAGAACCTCCGTGTGTTTCTGTTCTAGGGCAAGCATGTCGTTTATTTGCGAGGCATGCGGCCCACCAGCCTCGAGTTTGACATGCTTGCTCCAGAGTGTAAGAAAGGCCATTACAACACCCACATGTGCCGGCTGATCTCTAAGGAGGTGTTCTATGTTGTTTACTGCTCACGCTGTCAGGAGGAGAGGGGCTGGAAGTGGGGGTCTGCACCTTCCTCTTGCTCAGAGCCCGGTCAGTGGCCCCAACTAATGCAGCCGGCACCTCCCAGTCCCTGCTCCCCGGGGTGTCTGGGGCCAGAGCTTGTTCACCTGGGCCTCTCCCCACCGACATGCAGTGCATTCACCTGAGGCCGTTTTGATGTTCGGTTTTTAGTTCTGAGTAATTAAAGCATCTTTTCATGCATTTGTTGGCTATTTGTAGGGTTTTTTTTGTGTTTTTTTTTTTTTTTAATTCCTGTCCTCTGCCAGCGTTTCTACTGGGATGTCTATCTTTTTTTTTTTTTAATATATCTTATTGATTTTTTACAGAGAGGAAGGGAGAGGGATAGAAAGAAACATCGATGAGAGACATTGATCAGCTGCCTCCTGCACGCCCCCCTACTGGGGATGTGCCCACAACCAAGGTACATGCCCTTGACCGGAATCGAACCTGGGACCCTTCAGTCTGCAGGCCGATGCTCTATCTACTGAGCCAAACCGGTTTCGGCTATTTTTTTTTATTGATCATTAAGCCTTCTTTCTATAAAAAGAGTTTCTCACGTCTGGTCTTTTCCTAGGCCTCTGAGGGCATCTCTAGCCACCAGGCTCTGCCCCACCCTTGCTTTGGCCCCAGCCCCGAGCCTCGAGCCTCCTCGTGGGAGACACCAGGATGTGAACAAAGGCTAGGACTGGTCCAGATCCAGCCCCGGGGGGGAGGGCTCCTCCTGCCCACCTGCCAGGCCCGCCCCCTCCCCACAGCTCCCCGATTCACCCGGCCTCTGTCAGCAGGAAGTGGCTTCTGCCAGCCTGCCTCCTGCCCCGCCCCGCGCACCCCACACTGAGAAAGAAGGACCCAACGGTGATGAATAGGAACCCTTGACGGTGAAAGGGAGGGGCCAGAAGGCAGGGGCCAGGCCTGGGCCAGGAGCCAGGCGACGAGAACGGAGCTGCCCCCAAACAGCCAGGAGGGTCCGCGGCCAAGACCCCTCCCAGGGTCACGGGGAGGAGAAGGACCTCCCTTGACCCCCCTCGGTCCCTCTCCCACCCAGCTGGCTCTGAGCTGCAGCTCTGCTCTCCCCTCAAACCTGTCAGACCTGAAATAGCCCAGGAGAAAAACACACACACAAACACCTCGGGTAAACAGCGGGGTGCGTGAATGAATCAGGATTTTGTTTTGAAGGACTCTCATGTGTCGGCCGCTGTTTACCCAGTTGGCATGGCCCGCGGTGCGGAAGGGACCCTGGCGCCCGGCCCGGGCCTCCCCTCTGTATTCACTGGTGGGTGGTGGCGGGTGGGGCCTCCGCTCAGCCCGTCCCCTCTGTCACCTGGCCTGGGGCTGCTCCCCTCCCTTCTGGCTCCTCCAGGTGGCCAGCTCCACCCACCGCCAAGGTCAGGCCCACGGCCGCCACCCTGGCGGACCACTGCCCAGCCCTGGCCTGGCCTCCTGGCCCCAGCCTCCCGTTGGTTCCACTAGAAGTCACCTGGCTGGAGAGGGACCGAGGGGGTCAAGGGAGGTCCTTCTCTTCCCCGTGACCCTGGGAGGGGTCTTGGCCGCGGACCCTCCTGGCTGTTGGGGGGCAGCTTCCTTCTCTTCGCCTGGCTCCTGGCCCAGCCCTGGCCCCTGCCTTCTGGCTCAGGTGACTTCTAAAACACAGACCTGACCACATGGTGCCCCTGCTTCAAACCATCTGGCTGCCACTGTCCTCACCATCCCGAAACGTAGCCTCGGCCACCCTCTGCACCACCCTCTCCCCCTCGCCCCGCTCTGACCTTTCACATCCTCATACACACGCTCCCTCCTGCGTCAGGGCTCACACATGCTGACTCCCTTTCCCCATGAGGCCCCGCCAAGCGCCCTTCATCCTTCAGACCTCAGCGAAAACCGGCCTTCGCCGCGAGGTCCTTCCTGTCCCCGCCTCCCCGCGCCTTCGTGACAATCGGCACGTTTATAATGACTGAGTCCTGGGTGGGTGTTGGCTTCACTAGCTCTACCTCTCTGGCCACAAGGACTGTCCTCCTTCAACGTGACAGTCCCGGTGTCAGGTGTCAGGGGAGCTGGGGTGAGCCCCTGGGATGTGCAGAAGGCTGTCCTGGGCGCTGGAGGGGACTGTGACAGCGGGCACCCGCCTGGCCCTGCGACTTGGCCGGCTCACGCCTGCAGGGGCCGCACTCATTTGATCCCCGAGTGAGAGCCTCTGCTGGCAGAGCTCCAAGAAGGGGGTGCTCACCACCTGCCCAGGTCACAGACTCCACGTTGGACCCCACAGCAGCAAAGGCAGACGAGGGGTGTCAGAGTGCCGGCAGGGAGTGAGAATAGCCACCCAGCGTTCAGGAAAACACTGAGCCAGCCCCCCTGCTCTTTCCTCATCCCCACGCGCTGTGAAACAGGCTCTATGGGGGGCGCTCATGTCCTGGGACAGTGGTCGGCAAACTGCGGCTCGCGCATTGCCGCTCTGTTGACTAATGTGTTAGCCCATAAGACCCTCACACAGCTCTGCCTGCTCCAGAGCTGAGCACACCAAACCGCACAGCACCGTCCTCTGGACCCAACCCCACTCCCCACCCCCCCACCCCGGCCCCCGCACTCCTCTAGTTCTCAGATGGGAAACCAGATTCTTGGCTGTGGCCACTGTTTACTCGCCCGTTTTGGGTTTTCACTCAGCGATGTTACAGGAACCTCTCTCTATGCCAATGGGTTTTTAATTCTCCTGATTTTTAAGGGCTGCATCATACTCCCTTGTAGGGCCCATTAAACTACGTATGTACCTGTGACAAGATGCTTATTTTCTTTTTTTTTTAAATATTTTATTGATTTTTTACAGAGAGGAAGGGAGAGGAATAGAGAGTTACAAACATCGATGAGAGAGAAACATCGATCAGCCGCCTCCTGCACACCCGCTACTGGGGATGTGCCCGCAACCAAGATACATGCCCTTGACCGGAATTGAACCTGGGACCCTTCAGTCCGCAGGCCAATGCTCTATCCACTAAGCCAAACCGGTTTCGGCTAGATGCTTATTTTCTTAAAGAGATACGTTTCTGGACGTGGAATTACCGGTATGCAGCTCCTTTTGAGGTTTTTGACACATGTGACAGATTGCCCGGATGGAATGATTAGAGCAGCCAGCCATGTGCCCATCATATGTCCCTTGTCCTCCTAGTAATTACTGCTAATTGCCACTGTTAACTAATCTTATTATTGCTTTGTCTAAATAACTGCACTTAAGTAACAGAAAAGTAAATAATAATAAAAAGATGTGATTTCAAATAAATGTCCATTTTAATAACACGGGCACACATACAAAGGGAAGGAAAGGGAAGGAAAGAAGGAAAAGGAAAGAGACCCTTGTGTCCTGGCGACTTGTGCATAAGCCTTATCTTCCGTCTCACTCTCCCCCCTCCCCTCACCCTCAGAGTGAGAGCCCCCACAAGCAGGGACCCAGGGGTTGCCCCCCCCCCCCCCCCCCCCCCTCCCTCAACTTCCGGGCCAGTCCTGGCGGTGCTGGCTGCTGAGCCAGTGCGAACAGTCACTCCCAGTTCCTCCGGGGCCAGCCAGGAGTTTCAGGCCTCACCAACCGCCACCCATTCCTTCCACGCCAGGCCGGTTTCCTGCTGGCTGACGCTACCCCGCACCAGCTGGTGATTCAGAGGCTGGCCAGGGTGGCAGCGAGAGCCTACCCGGCCCTGCCAGTGACTAAGCCTGTGGTGAGGCTGGGCCGGGCCTGCTGGGGTGTGGCCACCTCCCCCCAGCCTGGCCCTCCTTCCTCTCTCCCTCAAGCCGACTTCTGTCCTCGGGGCCTTCCAGATAGAACGGGAAAAATCCTGGTATCTGAATGCCTGAGTGTTCCAGGGGTGACAGAGACCTGGTCCCCACCCGCCTAGGGGGCAGAGCCTGGGGGACAGACGCCTTTGCCCTGAGAGGAACAGAGAAAAAGCCCCAGAGGAAGCCTGGGGGAGAGGGTTATGGGGGGGGAGTGTAAAGAGTGCCCAGGGTGGCCGCTATGTGCCTGTGGACTGATCAGGGGCCCAGGACAGGGAGCTTGCGAGGACTGGGCTGTCCTACCCCGCACGGTGCCTCCCTCCCTGAGAACTGGCAACGTCAAGGACAACAGTGCAGCCCGCGCCCCAGCTGGCTTGGCAATTGCAGCAGCGGCTGGATTCCGCCCGGCACCCAGGCCATCCCACAGCTCTGCAGCGCGTTTAACCTGGGTGCTGGCACCTGGAGCCCTGATCCTGAGCCAGGGCAGCCGAAGGGGCGCTGCACCCCCTTGGGGCAGGGCGGGGGCATTTGCAAATGTGGGTAGGGGTGTTTTTAATCATCACTACGCCTGGTGTCCGTGGAGGGCGTGGAGGAACTCTACTGGCATTTAGTACCTGAAGGTCATGGATGCTGAGCATTCTGCAGAGGTGGCCAGTCCTGCCCAGGGACAAAATCCTTCTCTTTCCCCCTCTCCACCCCCAAATCCAGGGCTGAGATCCCTCTGCTACCCAGTAACCGTGGGAAGGGGCTCGTGCTGACTTCAGAAGCATTTCCCAAGATTCCCAGGGGTTTTAGGTTACACTGTCTTCTTCTCCCAAGAAGACATACAAATGACCAACCAGTATAGGAAGAGACGCCCGCCTTCACCAGCTGCTAGGGAAATGCACATCGAAACTACAATGAGGTACCACCTCACCTCTGTTAGAGCGTTGTCATCAATAGGACAGGTAGTCAGCGATGGAGAAGTTGTGGTTACATAGGAACGAACCCTCATGCGCTGCTGGTGGGAATGTAAACCGGTACAGCTGTTATGGAAAACAGTACGGAGATTCCTCAGAAAATTGAGAACAGAGCTACTGTGTGGTCCAGCGACCTCTCTGCTGGGGATCTACCAGAAAATTAGAAAACATTTACTCATAAAGATATGTGTGCCCCTGCCCTAACTGGTTTGGCTCAGTGGATAGAGCGTCGGCCTGTGGATTGAAAGGTCCCAGGTTCGATTCCGGTCAAGGACATGTACCTTTTGGTTGCGGGCACATCCCCAGTGGGGGGCTTCCAGGAGTCAGCTGACTGATGTTTCTCTCTCATTGATGTTTCTAACTCTCTCTCCCTCTCCCTTCCTTTCTGTAAAAAATCAATAAAACATATTTAAAAAAAAAAAAAAGATATGTGTACCCCTATGTTCACCACAGCATTATTCAGGATGCCTAAGACATAGGAACAACCCAAGTGTCCTTCAGTGTCTGCCTGGATAAAGAATTCGTGGTCTGTATCTACAATGGAATGCTACTCAGCCACAAGATAACATACTGCCGTTTGCAACACATGGGTGGATCTTGAGAACGCAGTCAGATCTTGGTTCTCAAACTTAATTCATTCTAGAATGAACTGAGAGCAACAAATGAGCAAAACTCGAATGAACCTATCCCAGACCCCCAAATGATTCCTTGTTTTAACCTTTCTTACGTGCAGTATGTGTCTAAGATACTACTTAATCTACAAATAGACACTTTAAAAACAAAAAAGACATGAAATGTAAACGAGGATTTAACAAACAGGCAATGAAATGTGCAGTAAAAAAATGAAAATTTAATAATATAATAAGCGTGGCTCAGTGGTTGGGTGTCGACCTGTGAACCAGGAGGTCATGGTTCCATTCCCGGTCAGGGCACATGCCCGGGTTGTGGGCTCAGTGCCCAGTGTGTGGCGTGCAGGAGGCAGCCGATGAATGATTCTCTCCCATCATTAATGTTTCTATCTCTCTCTGCCTCTCCCTTCCTCTCTTTAATCAATAGAAATATATTTTAAAAGAAGAGTAATAACAAACAGCAACGAAAACATGAAAATATTCCCAGCACAGTTTCCCAAGATGTTAACAGCAGCAAACCCACTCACACTCCCGCATTGTTTGCTTGCTCTGTCGCCTGAGGGACAGGTGACTGATCATACAAGAATCTGCATGAAAGTGGTGTTGGGTTGAGAAGCAAATTCTTCGAGATGGAAGATATTCAGGAACTGATGGTGGTACCCTGCTAAGCAAAATGTGAGACGGAAAAAGTCAAGAACCAGGTGATTTCACTCGTATGTGGGAGATAAAAACACCAAGAGCCACAAATGAACAAACAAGACAAAAAAAAACAACAACTCATAGACTCTGACAACAACAGTACAGTGGTTGCTGGAGGACAAGAGGGGGAGGGGGAGGTAGTAAAGGGGAAAAGGGGTCAAATATTTGGTAATAGGAGGAGATCTGATTTCGGGTGGTAACACACAATGCACTATGCAGATGGTGTGTTATAGAATTGTACACTAGAAACCTATATCACTTATTAATCTACTAGAGGCCCAGTGCACAAAATCCATGCATGGGTAGGGTCCCTAGGCCTGGCTGGCGGTCAGGGCCGATCTGTGGGGCAACTGGTGGGGCAATCGGGGGGCCTTGGCTGGTCTGGGGCCTGCAGGCTGGGGGCAGCTCCTACATTGAGCGTCTGCCCCCTGGTGGTTGTTCTGCCGTGAGGCTGATTTGCATATTAGCCTTTTATTATATAGGATATCACCCAATACATTTCATTTTAAAAAGATACACTGTCTAGTCCTGGCTGGTGTGGCTCCATTGGTTGGGCATCATCCTGTGCACCAAAAAGTTGCTGGCCGTGTCTATCCCTGGTTTGGGGGGAGAGAAGGTGCAGGAGGCAGCCCATCAATGATTCACTCTCATCATGGATGTTTCTATCTCTCTCCCTCTCTCTTCCTCTCTGAAACCAATAAAAACATATTTTAAAAAAATAACTCACTTAAGAACATCTTTACACAAAGATGCGTTGGCTCACTGGTCTCAGGAAGCAGCTGATGTTCTCATTCCCCATTTAGTAATCTTGATGGCAAGGACATGACTGTCACACCCAGTGCCCCTGCCCGCCGTGCCAGGCATGTGACCAGGCTTTGGACGTGTTCTCTTCACGACAGCCCGTGGCTCTGTCACAGTGATTGTCCCCCGTTTGCAGATGAGGAAATGCAGCCTCAGAGAGGGGAGGGGAGTCACGTGGGTGGGAAGTCGGGAAGCCCATTTTACAACCTGGGTCTACTTCACCCCCAAAGCCCTGCTCACCACTGGCAGGACAGATGGGGAAATGGACACACAGACACTCTCATTGCTCCCCTAGTAGCCACCGGCAGGGCCAGGCAGAACGGAGGTGTCTGAGTCTCCACCACCTCTCCCAGGACCCATGGCTGCGAATGAGCGTGGGGCTGGTGAACAGCAATGAAAACCGAGGGGAAAGGCCTTTCTGTGCCTTTCTGTGCCTTTCCTCTGCACGCTGTCTGCTTTCCTCAGGTATTTCTGGCTCTGCATGGTTAAGGTCATTCCTTTCACCTGAGATAATCTTCCATTTTCCCTCTGTAAGGTACCATCCTGTAACTATTTGTTGTTGTTGTTAATCTTCACCCTAGGATATTTTCCTGTTGATTTTAGATAGAGTGAAGAGAGGGAGGGAGAGGGAAAGGAAGAAGGAGAGGGAGAGAGAGAGAAATATCAATGTGAGAGAGACACACCCTGCACACACCCCAACCAGGGCTGGGGATCAAACTTGCAACCCAGGTACGTGCCCTTGACCGGAATTGAACCCGTGACCCTTCGCTGTGTGGGTCACTGCTCTAACGCTGAGAACAGGGCCAGGGGGCCAGGGCTCTCATACTGTAACTGTGAAGGACTCCAACATGCTCTGCGGTGGGGAAAGCCACTAGCTGCCCTCAGGGTGAGCAGGAGCGCAGTCTGGATGTAATCCAGCCTTCCTGTGGGCCATGTCTGGCTCCAACTGGCTCTCACCATTCTGGCCGCGGTTTTCAGAAAGAGGAGCTCATCATCCCGGTGAAATCAGGCACCTACAGCGCCTGGCCCGAGCCTGGCGGGCCCACCGAATGGTAGCTGCTCAAAGGATGACTGTCAGGGTTTAGAGGGGAAGACATGTGGGTCTACAGGGGCCCAAACTCTGAGGACCAGTGGCCAGAGCCAGGTTGGAGGGCTGAACCAAGGGCCCTGGGAGCCCTGAGCTGGGAGGGAGTGACAGGAGGGCTTCCTGGAGGAGGAGGCACTGTTTGAGCTGGGCCACAAGAAATGGAACGGATTTGCTGTAAAGAAGCCACATCTCGCCAAAGCCGGTTTGACTCAGTGGATAGAGCATCGGCCTGCGGACTGGAGGGTCCCGGGTTGGGTCCCGGGTTGGATCCCGGTCAGGGGTATGTGCCTTGGTTGTGGGCACATCCCCAGTAGGGGCGTGCAGGAGGCAGCTGATCGATGTTTCTCTCTCATTGATGTTTCTAACTCTCTATCCCTCTCCCTTCCTCTCTGTAAAAAAATCAATAAAATATATTTAAAAGAAGAAGAAGAAGAGGAAGAAGAAGAAGAAGAAGCCACATCTCCCTGAGCTGTAGAGCTTGGGTTTGCAGGAATTCTCGGCGGTGGGGGCGCTCCAGGTGAGGAAGCAGGGTCCTGTGGGCTGGAAGTGTGGGAAACAGGGCCAGGCGGAGACTTTCTTCCTTTTCTTGGCTTTTATTTGTGGGAGCCTAATTTACATATGTCAAAGGCACCGTTAGCCATGAGCTATGAAAACACGCTTTTTGCCGCTTTGCTGAGGTAGAATCAATGCAGAGTAAGCTGCACATATTTAAAGTGTAAAATTTGATTGTTTGGGGGGCTTATGAATACATCTGCAAGCCATAAAATAAAAATAACAAACTAGCACCACACCCCAAAATTTCCCCTGGTCCCTGGTTATTTCTCCCTCCCTCTTCCACCAGACGTGAACCCCAGGCAACAGCTGATCTGATTTCTATCACAGTAGATAAGTTTGCATTTTCTAGAATTTTATATAAGTGAACCATATAGTATTACTCTTTTAAAAAAATATATTTTTTTTTATTGATTTCTGAGAGAGCGAGAGAGAAATATCCATGATGAGCGAGAGCCATTGATCAGCTGCCTCCTGCACGCCCCACACTGGGGATCAAGCCCACAACCCGGGCATGTGCCCTTGACCAGAATGGAACCCAGGACCCTTTAATCCACAGGCCGACGCTCTATCCACTGCGCCAGACCAGCTAGGGCAGCATTACTCTTTAAAAAAAAATTTTTTTTATTGATTTCAGAGAGGAAGAGAGAGGGCGAGAGTGATAGAAACATCAATGATGAGAGAGAATCACCGATCGGCTGCCTCCTGCACGCCCCATATTGGGGACTGAGCCCAAAACCCAGGCATGTGCCCTGACTGGGAATCGAAACTTGACCTCCTGGTTCACAGGTCAACACTCAACCACTGAGCCACACTGGCTGAGCCATCAATCAGTTTTGTTTGTCCTCGAACTTCATATCCACAAAATTCAATAATACATTTTCTTTGGTGTCTGGCTTCTCCTGCTCAACATTATGTCTCCAAGAGTAGCCCGTGTTCTTGCCTGTATCAGTCAAGTGTCCCCTTGTATTGCTGTGTATAATCCACTGGAGAGATACGCCACAAGATATTTATCCATTCTCCTGCTGCTCCCAGCTTGGGGCTTTCTATAGTAATAAAAGGGCAACATGCTAATTACACATGACGTCATTCTGGACACCCTTCCTGATGAAGCCAGGGCCCCAGGGAAGCCAGCCTGGGTCCCAGGTGCTGAGAGAAGCTGGTGCCAGCAGCTGAGGGAAGGAAGACCTATTCCTTTTTTTTTTTTTTTTAAATATATTTTCTTGATTTTTTACAGAGAGGAAGGGAGAGGGATAGAGAGTTAGAAACATGGATGAGAGAGAGACATCGATCAGCTGCCTCCTGCACGCCCCCTACTGGGGATGTGCCCACAACCAAGATACATGCCCTTGACTGGAATCGAACCTGGGACCTTTCAGTCCACAGGCCAACGCTCTATCCACTGAGCCAAACCGGTCTTGGCAGGAAGGCCTATTCTTTTTTTTTTTTAGGAAGGCCTATTCTTGCACAAATTTTCCTGCACCGGGCCTCTAGTTATAAATAAAGCTGCTGCGTATTTCTGTGGACCCGTCTTTCTGTGGACACACATGTTCATTTCTTCAGGTGCCTGGCTCATGGCTTAAGTGTGGAATTTCTGGTTCACAGGGGAGGTGTGGCTGATTACTTCGAACTGTCAAACATGGTCTCAAAGGGGTTGTGTGGTTTCACACTCCCACCAGCAATGCCGGGGATGTTGCACTCCCACAAACCGTGCCTCCTCCACCGGTTGGCCCACATTCTTGCCAAGTTTGTTACCGTCGCCCTTTAATGGTAGCCTTCCTGGGGAGGGGCGGCGGCATTTCATGTGGTTTTTGTTGTGCATTTCTCTCCTGACTGCTGGCTCGTCCTGTTTAGCATTCTTTCATTTGTGACTGGGTTTTAGTTCTCCTGTAAGCTTTGTGTTATGACAAAAGTAAAGGCAACACATTCAACTGCAGAAGCCCATAAGGTACAATGGAAGATTTTACCTTATTCTCCCAATTTTACTCCCTGCCATTAGCTAACAGTTGATTGCATAGTGCAGACAGATATCATTGAACACACATTTTTAAAATATACATCTTTTGATGGATTTCAGAGAGGGAGAGAGAGAAACATCAATGATGAGAGGGAATCATTGATTGGCTGCCTCCTACACACCCCAGCCCAGGGATCGAGCCCACACCCCGGGTGTATGCCCTGACCGGGAATCGAACCGTGACCTCCCGGTGCATAGGTCGAAGCTCAACCCCTGAGCCACGCTGGCCGGGCCCTTGTGACTGTCTTAGGGAGCCTGGCTCCACCCTGAGCACGAAGGGGATCAGTGGAAGGGCTGGAGCCACGATGTTCAGATCCCTAGGTTTTAGGGCTTCGTTTCTTCCCCTGTCCACCCCACAAGAGTCATCTGCAAGGAGCTCAGTGTCGGCGGGTGACCCAGCGGCCACTCAGGCCGGAGGCTCCACAGCTGTGACAGGTGCCTCAGAGCCTGGTCCGCCGGGAAGGAACCCACTGCCCCCTGGTGTTGACGAGAGGGAACTCTAACACGGGCAGAAATTGGGGAACTGAGGGCGGGCAGGGCAGGCGGGGGTCCTCAGGTCTGCTCCTCCCCCAGGCCTCCCATCTCAGACACCACCACTACCCCCACCTGCCCAGCTGTTAACCAGGGCTCACCCCTATCCCCCTCTTTCTCTCATTTCCTCTGCCATGTCCCAGCCTGTGGCAGCTGCAGGCTGATCCTACCTCCCTTCTGTCCCCCAACCTCTGTCTCAGCCTCCCCCCTGGTTTCTCTGCTCTCTGCCTGGGCCGAGACTCTAGTCTCCACACAGAAGCCAGGGCAATCCTTGGTTGCTGTTATTTACTTAAGTGACACACGGGAGATTGCACGAATCGTAAGGGCGCAGCTTCATACACTTCTGTGCTTGTAATCGCCCCTGCAACACCCACCCCCGTCAAGAGACAGGACCTTTGCAGCCCCAGGAGCCCACCTGCCCCTCCCCCCAAAGATAAGCCGTATCTCATTTCCATCACCATGTTAGGTCAGGTTGGCCCGTTGTTATACCGCAAAGAAATGAGGTTACCATCAAAACCGGTTTGGCCCAGTGGATAGAGCGACGGCCTGCAGAATGAGGGTCCCAGGTTCGATTCTGGTCAAGGGCATGTATCTTGGTTTCGGGCACATGCCCAGTGGGGGGTGTGCAGGAGGCGGCTGGTCGATGTTTCTAATTATCCCTCTCCCTTCCTCTCTGTAAAAAATCAATAAAATATATTTTTAAAAAAAGAAAAAAGAAATAAGGTTACCATGTACCTTTTTTGCTTTTATGACTGTGGCAGTCTGGCAGTCATCCTCACCAGCGAGCAATGTTGACCCTTCTGGGGGACATCTGACAACATCTGGAGACGTGGTGGGTTGTCACAACTGGGCGTGCAGTACTGACATCTGGGGGATACTGCTCCACATCCGACAGGGCACGGGCCAGGCCTCACCACAAAGGCCAGCCATGCCAGGGTTGGGAAACCATAGACAAGAGCGATCTAAAATGGCGACTCACATTCCTCCCCCCTTCCCGCTTAAATCGCTCCGATGGCTTTCCATGGTTCTTGGAATAAAACCCAAGCTCTTTATCATGGCTTACTAAGACCTGTGTGGACTGGCCTCAGACCTCATCATCTCCCTCCCTCTTCTTCCTTCCCTGTTTTCAGCCACCACAACCTGGCTATTCCATGAATGCACCCATCTTACACCTACCCCAGGGCCTTTGCACTCCCTGTTCCCTCTGCCTGGAACACTTTCCCTCCAGAGGTCCGCTTGGTAGATCTCTTAGCATTCAGGTCATCCAGGCTTCATCTCAAATGCCCCCTATTCAGACAGGCCTCATGAGAACCCCGATTTCCTACCCCCTTACCCTGCTTTAGTTTTTTTATAACGCCTTGGTTATCTGAACTTATCTTGTTTGTTTAGTTACATGTTTATTGCTTGTCTTCCTCCCCAGAGTGAATGCTGCGTGGAGGGGGAGGAATTTTAAATCCTTTTCTTCACGGCCATATCCCAGCCACCTAAAACAAGCCCCGTCAGAGCGCAGGCATGCAAAACATTCGTTGAATAAACAAACACGGCCGACGGATTGCCAGGATGGGTGTTCGTGGGTGCGATTTCCTTCAGGTGTTCTGATTCTGGGTTCATCGGACTTCAAAGTTCATCCCCAATGAGGTCAGAGTTCTATACCTGAGGTGCCCCGGTGGGGAAGCCAGGACCACTTCTGCCCTGGCCCCCAAGATCAGTGCCCGGGGCCTGTCTCCAAAAAGGACCGGTGATTTGCAGGGCCTGCGGATTATGGTGATTCTGACCATTCAGAACAGACAGGGCCACAGGGAGGGAGTTAGTGCCTTCTGCCTCTGCCTGGTCGTCAAAGCCCCAAGAGACAGAAAGAAGAAAAATAGAATGGAGCACGGTGAAAACATAACTTTTGATGAGGTTGTCAACATCACCCAGCGGATGTGGCGCCGATCTTCAGCTAGAGAACTCTCTGGAACCAGGCCCAGTCTGCCGGCTGCGATGTTGATGGCCGCCACCCTCATGACATCATAGATGGCATCAACAGTGGTGTCCTGGAATGCCCAGCTCCTTACTAGTAAGACCTACGGAGGAAAATAGTGCAATTACAGCTCATGTGAAAAACAAAAAGGCAAGGGCGTCTAGTCAAGTCAGATCAAAGCATTGCTCTGCCACTGACCGGCCGTGGACCTCTGGGTACTGACTTCACATCCCAGCCTCAGTTTCCTCATTTGTCCGTGAAGGTAAAGGCGGTGCCTCTACCACAAGCGCGTTTAATGCTTGTAGAACATTGCTGGGCACAGGGCCAGTGCTTGCTCGCTCATTATTTGTGGCTCCGACATAGACGAGGCAGCAGGTGCCAGTGGGACTGGGACAGAACCCACCCACACCCATAAGCCCACACCCATCCTTCATCTCTTGGCCATTTAAAGCTCCTGTAACACCCCCTGTCTACTTAACGCAGCATCTGGCATAGAGGAGCTGGGAAGGAAGAAAGGGAGGGAGGGAGGGAGGAAAGAGGGAAAAAGAGAAGGAGGGGGAGAGAGAGGGAAGGAGAGAGGGAGGAAGGAAAGAAGGGAGAGACAGAGGGAGAGAGGGGGGAGGGAAGGAGGGAGGAAAAGAAGGGAGAGATTGAAGGAGGGAGGGAGGAAGGGAAAGAGAGAGGGAGGGTCTTTCCTGTGGTCTTACAGAAGAGGTGAAGTTCTCTGATGAGATGCCAGTGCTGGTTTGGGGGAGGAAATGAGGATGGGGGTGAAGACCAGGTTTTAGGAGTATAAGGTGAGGGGAATGGAAGGCAATAAGGTTCTAGTCTAGGGTGCAAAATTTAAGAGTGTGTGTGTGTGTGTGTGTGTGTGTGTGTGTGTGTGTGACTGTACCCAAAACCTTGGTAATCAAGGTAAATGATTGATATAATATTTTTTCAATATATATTTTTTATTGATTTCAGAGAGGAAGAGAGAGGGAGAGAGAGATAGAAACATCAATGAGGAGAATCACTGATCGGCCACCTCCTGCACCCCCACACTGGGATCGAGTCTGCACCTCAGGCATGTGCCTTGACCGGGAATCGAACCGTGACTTTCTTGTTCATAGGTCAATGCTTAACCACAGAGCCATGCTGGCTGGGCTGATAGAATATTTTTTTTAAATAAAAATTAGTGCTAACAATTTCATGATGAACGAAATATCAAAACGTTAAGCAAAACCGGGATTCATCGCAACACTGTGCCTGTCATACTGGACCTGGGGCAAAAGGCAGCAATCTGGATTCCATTACCCTCCTCCTGGCCTCAGGGACCTGCTGTTCCTCCTGACTGCCCGCAGGGGGCGGGAGCAGCCTGGTTTTGGGAAATGGTCTCTGCTTGGCTGAAGTTCTCTAGGTCCATGGGATCACTCAGCAGCAGGTGCTGAGCGGATGGGTGGGCCTCTCTGACCTTGGGTGAGTCCCCTCTCCTTCCCCGGCCTCCGTTTTGCTATCTGTAAAGAGCCAGGCGCTCACACTTCATTTCTAGCTCAAACAGCTCAGCCCTGACTTCTCCTTCATCCTCACTCTTCTTGCCCTGCCATTGGGAATGCAGTTGTTTTCAATTAGCACTGATCACTGTTTCTCCTACACCATCATCTGATTGACTGGACACTCAATTACAAGAAACCTGTGAGTTTCTGAAGGGCACTGTACACACCGACATGTCTAGCATGGTACAGGTGCTCGCTCACTCAGCTGAAATATATTTTCTGGTCAAAAAGTTATTCGTGGATTTTCCGCCTTTAATTTGTTTATGTAATGAATTCAGTTAGCTGTCTTCCTCGTGACTAGGTATCTTATTCCTGGGGACGAAGCAGGGGAGCCCAAAGTGAAAACAGCCTATGGTTTTACTTTTTAAAATATATATAAGCCGAAACCGGTGTGGCTCAGTGGATAGAGCGTCGGCCTGGGGACCGAAAGGTCCCGGGTTCGATTCCGGTCAAGGGCATGTATCCTGGTTGCAGGCACATCCCCAGTGGGGGCGGGCGTGCAGGAGGCAGCTGATCGATGTCTCTCTCTCATCGACGTTTCTAACTCTCTATCCCTCTCCCTCCTTCTCTGTAAAAAATCAATAAAATATATTTTTTTAAAAAAATATATATATATATATAAATATGTCTTGGTACTAAAGTCAGGTTAATAACATGAACCGGAACTTGCTCTATTTTTGTATAAGCTAGAACAGTTTGGGTGACAGAAATAATCTGGTATGCAAACTATTAATCTGTGTAAAGATTTGATAAGCCCTGGTTGGTGTGGCTCAGTTGGTTGGGCATCGTCCTGGGCACTGAGGTGTTGCTGGTTCAGTTCCTGGTCAGGGCACAAGCCTGGGGGTTTGGGCTCAATCCCCAGAGGGGACCATGCAGGAGGCAACCGATAGATGTTTCCCTCTCATATCTACGTTCCTCTCTCTCTCTCTCTCTCTCTCGCTCTCTTTTTCCCTCTCTCTCTCTCTCTCCCCCTCCCTTCCCCTTCCCCCTTTCCTTTTTTTTTTTTTAAAAGACTATGTAAAACTCAGAACTCAGCTGTAAAACCATCTAGGCCTAGTGCCTTTTTCACTTTCAACATTTTATTAAAAATTTAAAATCTATAGAAAAGTTGAACACTCTTCAGCTAGGTTCACCAATTGTTAACATTTTGTCACATTTGTGCTCTCTCCCTCTCTTTCCCCCCACCTCTCTCTCTCTCTTCTCTGTACTGTGTCAAACTTAGCTGGAACCGAGTTTCCTAGAATTCTCTTCCCGGTGTGCTCCAAGTTGGGCTGGCCACACAGAAATCGGCTCCGGATTTGGAAGGATCTTTCTTGCTCTGAGCTCTGGAGGAAGTCCTCGGGCGCTCCTGTGCTTGGCACACGCTGTCCCTGAGCTGTAACCTGCCTCATTGTTGGTTTGGGGCAACACCTGGGCCTATGTCTTCTCTGGTTCCTGCTAGGCCTCCTCCTTCGGCTTCTCGGAGCCCTGGGCCAGGTCTGTGTGCAGCTCGGCAGTAGAGGACACCAGCTCTCCTGCAGGTCACCAGGTCACCTGTGTCATTGAGACTGGAGAGGGTGAGAGACAAATGTGTCCCCCATCCCACCCCACTACCCCCTGCATATCCATCTCTCCTTTCCAACTACGGCAGGTACAGAGGCCTTGCACAGTCTGTTCCACCAGCACCCACAGTTGCATGGGATCTAGTCCCTGATACCAACCCCGCATCTTATACCTGCGGACTGAAAGGTCCCGGGTTGGATTCCGGTCAAGGGCATGTACGTTGGTTGTGTGCACAACCCCAGTAAGTGGCGTGCAGGAGGCAGGTGATTGATGTTTCTCTCTCATCGATGTTTCTAACTCTCTGTCTTTCTCCCTTCCTCTCTGTAAAAAATCAATAAAATGTATATATAAAAATACAAGTTGCCCAACCCCCTAGTCCTGATCACCTTATCTATTATCACCACAGCACTTCACACCCTCTAACACACGATATAATTTAGCATTTACTTACTCATTGTCTTTTCCCCTCTACAATGTCAGCTTCATATCCACAGAGACTTGTCTCTTTTGTCCATTGCTGTAGTAGGTGTTTCATAAATATTGCTGAGTTGCAGAATACCACCACACTTTGCAATGCCAGAGGTTCCCAATTTCCAGCCCTTGACCCAAGTAAAAACCTAACAACTCTGCTTCGTAGGGGGTTAGGACTATCAACTTAGCAACCATTGGAAAAACATAATACCCACCGATTGAAAAAAAATGTTAAATATAGCCCAAATCGGTTTGGCTCAGTGGATAGAGCGCCAGCCTTTGGACTGAGAAGTCCCGGTTCGATTCCAGTCGAGGGCATGTGCCTTGGTTGTGGGCACATCCCTAGTGGGGGGTGTGCAGGAGGCAGCTGATGGATGTTTCTAGCTCTCTGTCTCTCTCCCTTCCTCTCTGTAAAAAATCAATAAAATATATATTTTAAAAAAAGTTAAATATAATTCTTGATTAATCGCCATGACCGACTAATGGGATATGTTCATCCTCTCACACGTGGGGACCACACAGCCAGCCCCCATTCACAAGGGCCTCTGCCCTTCCTTTTGAGTGGATGTGATCTTCTCTTTCTTCTCGGCCTCTGGGCTCAGCGCAAAAGCCACGTCTCCCATAAAGCTTTCTGGCCACGCTGACCGGAAACAGAACACAGATGAGCAAAACCATTTCCCCAGTTGGAACGAAAATACCCTCTAGGATTCTCCCCCAACAATTTAATGTGTAAAAGGCAGGAATTGCTCTCTGATATCCAAAGTGTAAAAAAAATGCCCTATTTTTTTATTTTTCAAAACCGAATAAAACCAGCTTTAAGGCCCCACTGTCTGAGGTCTCTGAGACTTGCACTGTCTGGCATTTGGGGGTGACTCCCTCCTTGGTCCTGGGCATGTCCCAGGGCTTGGGGGCTTCCACTGCAGTTGCTCTTCAGTCCATTTGAAAGCAGCTGGCCGACCTGACCGGTGTGGCTCAGTGAATAGAGCGTTGGCCTGTGGACTGAAGGGTCCCAGGTTCGATTCCGGTCAAGAGCACATGCCCAGGTTTCGGGCTCAATCCCCAGTAGAAGGCGTGCAGGAGACAGCCAATCCATGATTCTCTCTCATCATTGATGTTTCTATCTCTCTCTCCCTCTCCCTTCTTCTCTGAAATCAATAAAAATAAAAAATAAAAAACCAGCTGGCTTCACTCCGCTGTCCCAGAGCCAGGCTGAGCAGAGGTACCTGCTCCTGCCTCTCCCGGCGGAGGGGGAAGGTCCTGGCTCCTGCTGCCCGCCACTACCCCTGTCTGAAGCCTCACCCCCAGCCCCTCTGTGTGAGGGGGTAGAAATCAGGCGTCTCCAGGCAGCTGCTGCTGGGGAGAACCCAGCCCCTCCCTCTGGAAGAGGTCTTAGTCCTCAGTTTGCAGGCAGCGGCCTGGAGGCTGGATATGTGTTCGGTTCGGTCAGTGCGGTGTTCTTACATTAAAAAATCTGTTGAGCCGAAACCGGCTTGGCTCAGTGGATAGAGCGTCAGTCTGTGGACTGAAGGGTCCCAGGTTCAATTCCGGTCAAGGGCATGTATCCTGGTTTCGGGCACATCCCGGGTAGGGGGTGTGCAAGAGGCGGCTGATCGATGTCTCTCTCTCATCGATGTTTCTAACTTTCTATCACTCTCCCTTTCTCTCTGTAGAAAATCAATAAAATATATTTTTTAAAAAAATCTGTTGAGCATCAGCCTGGGGACTCAAGGGTCTCAAGTTCGATTCCGGTCAAGGGCATGTACCTTGGTTGCGGGCACATCTTCAGTACGGAGTGTGCAGGAGACAGCTGATTGATGTTTCTAACTCTCTATCCCTCTCCCTTCCTCTCTGTAAAAAATCAATAAAATATATTTTTTTAAAAATAAAAATAAATTAATTAAAAAATCTGTTGGAACTTAAACACTGGGAGACGTCACAGAATTTCTGCAGTTAAGGCCTCAGCCATCACTGGTGGCAGCTGAGTGAGCACGCCTCTCGGAGCCAGGCCTGTGCCTGCAGCTGGCCAATCGGAGAATCTGAGGTGTCATCCTGGCTGCCCAGTCCCTCCAGTCCTTTTGAGTTTGAGAACCTGGCCTTGGCTTTTGAAAACAGAGCTTTTTGATAATATATTCTGATCAAAAACACACAAAACGGTTAACCCCCTCTTGCCAGAAACCAATCATTGTCTCTAATAGAAAGTGTGGACAAGGAACCCGGAAGGCTGGTCAACCTTGAAGCTCTGAAAGGTCAGAGCCAGCCACCCCCTATCTAATGGAGACAGTGGTAGCTGAAGCAACTTCCCCACCAAACAATCATGTCAATCCTTACTGATAAAATAATCTGCCTGTTACTGGAATTGCCTGCTTCAGGGCAAAGGGTGTATCCCAAACCTGAATAAAAGGGATGGCAAGGCCAAAGGAAGGAGGTAGTCTTCTCACTAGAGGAAGGCTCCCGCCTGGCCCCCCAATATCGCCAAATTAATACTTTTCTAGTCTCTCTTTTCATTTGTGTGCGACCTCCTCCAGAACCCGAACCCTGAACCGGGAACCCTGAACCACGCGGGATGTGAAAAAGGTTCTCACACCTCTGAGGGACAAGGATGTACCAAACAAGGCCCAGCTGCTCTGGGGACAGGGTGTGGGGGAGCGAGGTGTCTGCAGCGGAGACCCTTACTCTGCATTCTCTTCGAATGAGTCTACAGCAGCAAGGAGGCAGCACAGACTGAAATCTTCATAACTGTCTTTGGAGCCTCATGTCATGTCATTTTGACCCTGTTCACAGCGACCATTAATGGGCTCCTTCCTGGGGTCTCAGTATTAAAGATCCACATAAATGTTATCTTGTTGAATTCTTTAAAAAACTGCTCCTAGTCGAAACCGGTTTGGCTTAGTGGATAGAGCGTCATCCTGTGGACTGAAGGGTCCCAGGTTCAATTCTGATCAAGGGCATGTACCTTGGTTGTAGGCATATCCCCAGTAGGGGGGAGTGCAGGAGGCAGCTGATTAATCTTTCTCTCTCATTGATGTTTCTAGCTCTCTATCCCTCTCCCTTCCTCTCTGTAAAAAATCAATTAAAATATATTTAAAAAATAATAAAAAATAAAATAAAAAACTGCTCCTAAAAGAATGTAGCAGAATCTCAAGACCCAGCAGCCAAGAAAGGGTGTGAAGATGAACCCGAAAAAAAATGCAAACGCTGCTGCTCCTTAAGAGTGGAAGAGAGGGAGGTGCAAGACCCAGACTGTCAGAGAAGAGGCCCTGGATGAAGGGGAAGATGGGGGGCGGGGGGAGGAGGATTCGGGGGGCGGGGAGGAAGCCAGTGGGTCCTCGGTACCAGCAGGTCTGATGGAGGCAACTGCGCCCGGTTACCGCTGCCTCACTAGGGTCTGCCCCATTGCCTATTCTGGCTCGCTGTTCCTCTCTCTCCATTCTCATCCCTCCAGGCTGCTCCCTGCTTCCCTGCTCTGAGCCCGGCTTCCTCCTGCTCCTCTCCGCATCCGTCTGCCCACCTGCGTGACATCTGGCGCAGTGGCCAAACCCTCACGTGACCGGCGCGTGCATCCCAGGACTCTTCCCACCCCCAGCAACTGGCCAGCACCCGGCTCTGCAGAGGCAGCAGGCCGCGCATGCGCAGCAGCTGGAGCACCTGCGCGCCGGGCAGACAGGACCGTGGACCAGCCCTGAGCATCCCGCGAACACAGCCGCGTCCCACTCCGGGGCGGGGCCGGGCGGGGGTGGTGGACGCGCTTGGGGCCGGCCTCCCGAGGGATTCTGGCTGAGGTTGCTGATGCGCTCCCCGCAAGCTGTTCACACAGCCAGACCTCTCCTTAGCCAAGGCCCCGGGGGTGCGCCTGGGCGCTGGACCGCGTCCCCTGAGCCTCAGGATGTCAGAGCGGGAGACCCCGGGGTCTGCACTTACAGCCCTGTGACCTCGGGCAAGGGACGCACCTCCCTGCGCCCCAGGAAAATGGGGTAATAATAGCTCTAGGGAGAATTCAGGGAAAATGCATGGAGTCCTTTGCGGGGTGTCTGGCATGGATCCAATGTATTTGCAGATAAAGAACACAGAGCACGCGGCACCGTGCGATGACTGAGGGGGGATTTTACCACCTGGGGAGAGAGGCCCGGAGATCTGTTGTCTTTTTCAGAGATGGAGAAACCAAGGCTCAGAGACGTCAGAGATCTCCAATCAGGTCTTGGATTCCACATCCAGAAAAATTGCAATCTGCCTCCTCAGTCAGGGGTTCCAGGGTGAGCTCAGTCTATCAACCCCTTGCTCTTTCAACCCTCCTATTTAAAATAACATCCGTTCAGCCCTAGCCACTTTGGCTCAGTGGATAGAGCATTGGCCTTCGAACTGAAGGGTCCTAGGTTCGATTCCGGTCAAGAGCATGTACCTTGGTTGCGGGCACATCCCCTGTGGGGGGCATGCAGGAGGCAGCTGATCGATGTCTTTCTCTCATTGATGTTTCTAACTCTCTATCCCTCTCTCTTCCACTCTGCAAAAAATAAAATAAAATAACATCCGTTCAGCCCTGGCTGATTTGGCTCAAGTGGATAGAGCATTGGCCTGTGGACTGAAGGGCCCCAGGTTCAATTCAAGTCAAGGGCACATGCTTGGGTTTCGGGTTCGATCCCCAGTGGGGGACATGCAGGAGGCACCTGATCAATGATTCTCTCTTATCATTGATGTTTCTATCTCTCTCTCCCTCTCCTTTCCTCTCTGAAATCAATTTAAAAAAAGTATTCTTGATAAAGCAATAGAACATAATTAAAAAAATAAAATAATATCCATTCTAAGTACTGCCATTTCCAGGGAACAGTTCAGGGACACAGTGCTGGAAAAGATTTCTTTTCTGTCTCTCCTCCTGTAGTAACGAAGGAGCTGCTGTGTTTTATGTGCTCTGACTTTGGGGAGGTCTCCTCATGCAGACCCACCCCCCAGTCCTGGAGCTCTGCAGCGAGGTCTGCCCCGGGGTGCTGTTCGTTCACCCCGCCCCTCAGACTCTCTGGCCCCCTCTCTGTTCCTGTGGTCTTTGCAGCTTCCGTATAGATCTGCCTAGGACACTCGCCCAGTTCCTTCTCACTACCTTTTACTCATTTCAGGGAGCCTGTGCAGACTGTACCCCTCGTCCCCCACTGGGTCAGGTGCCCTGTCCTTACTCTCCCAGCCCCTTGTCCTTCTGCTCCAGCACTAATTAGTAACACAGCGCTGCACGTGACTTCTTGATTCTTATCAGTCTCCCCAGCTAGAAGCCCAGCTCCTTGAGGGCCATCTGTGCTGACTTGTGCCATCTGGCCAAGGAGGGAGCACGTGGCATCACAGATGCATCTTAATTCTCCTCACATTTGCAAACTATCCCGTCCTTCTCCAAGTGCACAGAAGCCATCAGTATCTTCCCTGGGTAAAAGGGTGAGCCCAGACATAAAGAGATGACAGGTGAATACGTTCTCCGAGAAGCCGTAGGAAGGTTCTTTTGGGGGTTTATTGGGGCAGGAATGTCAGTCCTTCACGCTCTGGGGCTGGTGCTTGAACTAGGACATGCAGCCTCTTGTCCTCATTGTTCACTGCATGACTGTGGGAAAGTGTTCCTTTAGGCCTCGGCTTCTTTACCTGTGGCTCATATAAAATAAGGGTTCAGAATTCAGATTTAGAATCGGATCTTTCCTTTGTCATTTACACAAAGTATTTATCTTCTCTGAATTTCAAGTTTCTCACCTGGAAAACATTACCTTTCTTTTTTTTTTGGTGTGTGTGTGTGTTGTTACTCTCCCCACCTGAGAATATTTTTCCCAGTGATTTTTAGGGAAAGTGGAAGGGAGGGGGAGAGACACACAGAGAGAGAAACATCGATGTGAGAGAGATACATCGACTGGTTGCCTCCTGCACTTGGCTAGGGCTTCTTAATATTATTAAGAAAAAGATCCAGCTCACAGATCTGTTTCAAACACTTAATGAATGAGTACTTATTCATTTTACAACTACTAGCTCAGTCCTGTCCTTTTTTATCTTTAATTGGGCTCTACTCAGGTTGTTGTTATTTAAAGCCAAAGGTGAGGCCTGTCCCCTATTTCCAAAGTAATAGCTCCCAACAAAGACATTCCAGCAAACACTGACCGGGTACCTCGAGAAAGGTGGACTTCAAGAAGGAGATACTAAGACTAAGAGTAGTCCCACAGCATATTCTTATCAGACTTGGCATTTAAAAATGTTTAAACTTTAAGTGCCCCCAAAAACTAGAAACTGAGTCGGGCTTGTACATGCCTGTAGCTCCAAAGTCCAGAATAGCGGCCTACATACAGTAGTGAGATAACAATCAATATTTGCTAAGGAATCCTATACAACCTGAGAGCCAAGTCTAGTTCATGGCTCAGATCTCCGAGCCTCAATTGGTGTGTTTCATCTGCAAGTGGAGATTAAAAACAAATGCCAGCTTATTATGAGAGTTTAATGAGATGATGCGTGTCAGGGGCTTAGCTTGGAGCTGGCCACCGACCAGGTCAGTGAATGGTGGCTGTGATGAATGGATACGCAGAGAGAGAGGGTGGCAATAAACATGTCTTGGTTGTGGCTGGGAGTGGGGAGAGATGTAGTCTCGGGGTGCCTTTTATGGGGTGGGGGGGGGAGGATGAAATGCAACCCAAAAAGAGGGAAGACAGGACCAGAGCTGGATCTCAGGGAGACGGAGAGTGCCAGTGGCCAGGGATTCCGGTGCAGAGGCAGCCCAGGGGACTCTAGGACCCGGAGCTCGGGGAGCGTGCGGTAGTCGGGGGCGCGCGGCGCGTGAGGCCAGGGGGAGGGCGCGGCTCCCGCTCCAGCCGGAGGCCGCCTCGCGCCCAGCCGCATCTCCGTGGGCGGGGCCGAGCCCTCGGGCCGCAGTGCGATTGGCGCGGCCGCGCGGGTGACGCAGACGGCCGGCGCGAGGCCCCGCCCCCGGCCGGCCCCGCCCCCGGCCGGCCCCGCCCCCGCGCGCTCTCGCCGGCGGGTCGGCAGCCTCGCTCTGGCGGTGGCGGCGCCCCCGCGCCGAGTCCGGGCGTCAGTCGGTCCCCAGAGCGGCTTGCGGGCGGCGGGCAGCGGCGAGCAGGGCGCGGCGCCGACCCGGGGAGCCGGCGGTGTCCGCGGGCGTCGCGTGAGGAGGCTCGCAGCCCGAAGACGCGCGCAGCGCCATGGCCCCCATCGGCCTCAAAGCCGTGGTCGGAGAGAGTAAGTGGCCGCGGGGTCTGCTGCGCGGGCGGGGCCGCGGCTGCCCGGGAGCGGCGCGGCGCCCGACCTGCCCCCCGCCCCGGGCCCGCGGGCTGGCCGCTCGCCCTGCGGGGCCGGGGGCTTGTGGCCGGGAGGGCTCCGTTATTCCGGCACCGCCCTCCCAGGGCAGTCCCTCCGGCCTCCGGCGGCCCGCGTCTGCCTCCCCGCCTCCCCAGCTCCCGCATCCCCGCTCCCGCACCCTCCCCTCTGCACCGCACCCTCCCCTTCATCCCGTCCCCCTCTAGCCTCCAGCCCCGTCACCCCCTGTCTCCCTTCTTCACCCCCTTTTCTCTCCTCCCTCCTCACCCCGGCCCCCTCCCTCCCCTTCCCCTCTGCAGTTCGTCACCCTCCCCTTCTGCACCTCGTCACCCTCCCTTGCACCCCCTTCTGCACCCCCTCCCCTCCC
>JAAGEH010000405.1:28939-90514 GCA_011751065.1 Lasiurus cinereus
TCTCTCTCTCTCTCTCTCTCTCTCTCTCTCTCTCTCTCTCTCTCTCTGTCTCCTCTCTCTAGCTCCCCCTTCCTTTCTCTAAAATTAGTCAATAAAATAAATAAGTGTTATGGAATATGGAATAAGCATGTAAATGTTTACATGCTTTCAAATGTTTTGAATATTTTCTTTCAAATGTTTTGAATAAGGTGTTTTTAAAACAAAATCCTTAAGGATTATAGAAAGCAGGGGTTTGCATCCTTGCCACTTGCCAAGACCTCGTTCATGCGGGTGGCTCCTTAGCCCTCCCCTCCCCTTCTTTTTTTGGAAGCAAGCATAAAGGTAAACATCAATCAATATCTAATAGGGCCAAAATTTCTTTTCTGAAATAGAGCAAAGCCACCTTTTATGAAAATAAAACCAAACGAATTTTACATATAGTTGGGAATGTGTGAACAGTGTTCTATTCCTTTAACAATTGAGTTAGGTATACATTTTGGAAATAAATATGATTGCAATCCTTTGGCAATAACACAGGTTAATAATGCTGGCTCCTAATTTTGGATGGGGTTTCTAGCTTCCTTCCCCTTTTTCCTTTAAAAAACAAACTGAAATAAAGGTGTGTGTGTGTGTGTGTGTGTGTGTGTGTGTGTTTTAATACCAAAATGCACCACTTTATTTATTGACTTATTTTTAAAAATACATTTTTATTGATTTCAGAAAGGAAGGGAGAGGGAGAGAGAGAAACATCAATGATGAGAGAGAATCATTGATTGGCTGCCTCCTGCACGCCCCCTACTGGGGATCGAGCCCACAACCCGGCATGTACCCTTGACTGGAATCAAACCTGGGACCCTTCAGTCCCCAGGCCGTCGCTCTCTCCACTGAAACAGACCAGCCAGGACAAAATGCACCACTTTAAATGTCATTGTCAAGTCTGGCCTTCCGATATAAATTAAAAACTCATGGTCACTGTTTATCATATTTCTTCATTAGTTTTCTTATAGGTCTTAAAATGGCCTGAAGTGATCTTCAGTGTTTTGTTTGATTGTTTCATTCGCTTGGAATGTCCAGTAGAGCAGGGTCTCTGTCTGACAGGTCCCCCACTCTGTCTGCCAGGATTGGTGGCTGGCTCATAGTCGGCAGTTGGTAAATACTTAATGAATGAATGAAGGGTAGGATGGAGAGTAAAATAAATACAGTTTTGGCTTCTTGCCACATCTTTCTGAGTTGAGTTTTGGAATGGCAGTAGGTACGGGCACAACAAAAGTAGAGGAGATGGGTCATCTTTAGCTGTTCACTCAGTAAATCAGTGTTTGTTCAGAGCCTGTTAGGAATTACAGGGGGATGAAAGGTGACTCTCATACGGGGTCCTGTCTCACTGTGTGACAGGTTTAGACAATCCTGAATTTGGAGGTGCTTTCCCTGCCCCAGGTTTTCCCTGTCACTTCCCAGCACACTCGGGGTATACTCTGTATTGCACTTCCTTGTGTTGGTCTTGCCCAATTAGACCAGAAGTTTCCTTTTTTTTTTTCTTCTTTCTTTTGTTAATCCTCATCTGAGGATATTTTCCCATTGATTTTTAGAGAGAGTAGAAAGGAGGGGGAGAGACAGAGAGAGAAACATTGATGTGAGAGAGACACATTGATTGCTTCCCTCAAGCACCAACCAGGGCCTGATCAGGGCCTTTGATGGACCAGGGCCGGGGATTGATCCTGCAACTGGAATTGAACTTGGGATTCTTCAGTCCTTGGGAGGGTGACGTTCTATTCTGTGAGCCAGAAAGGCTAGGGCATGACCTTGCCTTATTTTTATGTCTATCGTTAGTGTTGTTTATTAGGTCTTGGTGCTCAGCAAATATTGAACGAATGACTTAATCTTATGTGGAGCAGATCAGAGAATGGGCTCTGGAAACAGACTACCTGAGATAAATTCTGATCTACCACTTACGAGCTGTGCGACTTTTGCAAATAATGGAACCTTTTTGTGCCTCAGTTTCTTTATCTACAAAATGGGTAATAACAGCACCTACATTGTGGGGTTCTATAGTATTAAATGGTATAATGCAGGTATAGCATTTGGCATTGTTCTTGGCATACAGTAAATTCAGTAAATATTGTCATTATGAAAATATCCACAAAGAGGGTCAGTAGGAGTGTTACAGGATTTTGAGAAGAGACACACTGCCTCTATCCTGTGGGGCCAGAGTTTTGGGGGGAGAAAGTAGTCTCGAATATACTTCTTGAAAAGGAACAAATGAACTGGAAAATGGAAGAACGGACCTGAGGAACATATGGACGATTGGTAATCTGACCCAATTTCTTTTCCCAGTCCTATTCATTTATTTACATTTCCCCCATAAGTGCTGTCTTCTTTTGCTCGCTATAACCAGATTGTAAGAGAAAGGACAATGATGCCTTTTGTGGAATTTTTATGTTAATAGATTATGTTTCAATTATATAAATCCATGTTGTATAACCAAGAGTTTATTCCTGTTCCCTGAAGTTTTGTCAGTGGGTTACAAAGACGTAAGAATTAACAAAGTGTACTGTTAGTTTGTTTTTAATCATTTTACTTTTAAAAAATATTTTTTTATTTATTTCAGAGAGGAAGGTAGAGGGAGAGAGAGATGGAAACATCAATGAAGAGAGAGAATCATTGATTGGCTGCCTCCTGCACGCCCGCACTGGAGATCGAGCTGGCAAGTAGGCATGTGCCCTTGACTGGATTCAAACCCAGGACCATTCAGTCCTCAGACTGATGCTCTATCCACTGAGCCTAACCGGCTAGGGCTTGAGTACTTTATATAAAATGGCAACTTTCCTTGATTTCCCCCAGAATTTCCTATCCTCTTACCAGGCTGAATTGTCACATCTCACGTTTCATTCTCACTGGTTTATTTTTTGATCCCTGCCTCCACCAGCCAAATGTAAGCTCCGTGAGAGCTTAGACTGTCTGTTCACTGCTGTGTCCCCTGCACCTAGGTCAGTGCTGGTACATGGCGGGCCTCACTAAATATGTGGAATATATTACACATAATATTTCTTTCTCTCTTTAAATCTGTTTTAGATCTTCAGCATCAGAATTTCTCCTTAAACTGATTGGGAAGGTCCCCATCTTTTTACATGTTCCAGAATAGATCAGATAACATGGAAATCCTTTCTTTGAATGTTAGAAATGATTTATCCATAAAACTATTTGGGGGATTGGGAGGGCAATGGGGGGATAAGGACGCATTTGTAATACCTTAATCAACAAAGGGAGAGAAAAAGGAAAAATAACTATTTGAATTTGTTATTCTTAGGGGGGGAAGAGGATTAATACTGAGCAGCCTTTTACATTTGTTTTATTAGATTTGTTTATTTAGACTTTCTATTTCTCCTTGAGTCATTTTGACAATTTATATTTCCTTAGAAAGTAGGCCTTTCAACTTAAACATTTCAAACTTATTGACTAAATTAAATTTGTAGAATTTTAAAAAGATATTCTGTATCAGTAGTTGTGATCTCCTTTCTCAGTCTACCCTGCTTGTTATTATTTTATGAAAATACTTGCTGGAGACTTGTCTATTTTAATTATTTTTGGTGTTGTTGTTTTTTTGTTTTTTTTAAAAACACAGCTTCTTCCACCTATGTTGTGGGTATGTGTTCTTAATTAAACTCTAATTGTTTAGTTAATTTTTTCTTCTAATAAAAACATAAAGGCTGAGTACAAATCCCATAGGTTTTGTTATCAACCCTCTCCCATAGTTTTTAATATGCTCTATCCTTGCCATTTATTTCTAAAAAAAAGTCTTCCTTTGTATTGAACTGGATGTTACTCTTATGGAGTGATAGTCGTTTGAACTGGGGCAAAATTTCTATACGAGGTGATTTGGGACTCAGGTTTCATTCATGTGCTCACCATCAGATGTAAGAGAGCAAAGGTCCGCTACAGGGTCCAGAAAGGGCTTACTGAATCTGCTCTGGAACATTCCCCTCTGGCTTTCACTCGCACACAGCATCTCCTAGGCCAGTGGACGGCAAACTGCGGCTCTCGAGCCACATGTGGCTCTTTGGCCCCTGGAGTGTGGCTCTTCCACAAAACACCACGGCCTGCGCGAGCCTATTTTGAAGAAGTGGCGTTAGAAAAAGTTTCAGTTTAAAAAATTGCTTGGAGAGTCAGTCCCCCGCTAGATCCTGTTCTTGATTGCCTCGGCCATCGACTTTTTTCTGTGCAGCCCATTGCTGTTGCTAGACAGGGCAGGCATCTACGGCTCTGTTTTAACTCCAGCAAGTATGAGTTTTACTTACATATCCTCCCCGCCCCCTGCCCCCCGTGCTCATTTAAACCTTTTTTTCCTAAATTAGCACGAAGCAGTGTTGGGTATTGAGTAAAGTTCGGGCCTAGAAGTCAGATTCCAGCTAACAGTCCCCGTTTTAATGCTCAGTGGCCTAGGTGACTTGGAGGTGTTATTTAACCTCTTTTTAAATTGGGGAGTCTAATCCCAGCATTGCAGAATTCTTTTAAGACTCACATAAAATAATATGCAAAAACATCGCTTGGGAAACAAGAAAGAGTCACTATAAGGCAGTGGTTCTCAACCTGTGGGTCTCGACCCCTTTTGGGGTCGCCTAAGACCATCAGAAAACACAGATATTTACATCACGATTCTTAACAGTAGCAAAATTACAGTTATGAAGTAGCAAGGAAAATGATCTTATGGTTGGGGGTCACCACAACAAGAGGAACTGTATTAAAGGGTCGCAGCATAAGGAAGGTTGAGAACCACTGCTATAAGGGTTATTACTATTTTACAAATATAATTACAGAGATTAGTATACCTGCTCAGGGTTACTGAATAAATCATGAGAAGAATCACGGGAATGAGTAACTTTTTTGATAGACACATAATCTAATAATCACTAGACAACAGCCAGCTCTTGCCTATTCCGATGCCTTTTGGGAAGGTTTGATTGGTTAAAACAGTAATTCGTTCTTACGCACACTGATCTGATCTTAATGTACATCTCTGGGGCTCCAAGCAAGAATAACTCCTGATAGCTCAGATTGTAAGCCCTCACGGGGCAGATTTCCAATAGTCCTTTCTTTCTGGTTTTTGTTTTTGTTTTTTTTGTATGCCACTGACATTTTGCTTTAAATGTCAGCTAACTAATTATTTGGCCTAAGAGCTGACCTTGGAGGAAGTGAATGAGCTATTACGTATTTATCACACTAGGAAAGCCTATTTTATTCTTGAGGGTGGAAATAGAGGGGGAGAAAAGTAGAGAAACAAATTTTAAAAAAATCACTGGAGCCTGGGAGGGTTCTGGGACCAAGTTTTCCTTCGTTTGACCCATGTTCATGCGGTGTCTGTGCTGAGGGCAGCGGACACAAAGCTTATCAGCAGACCTGGTCCCGGTGGGAGATGGACAAGGGTGGTGAGACATCGGGTGAGGGCCGCAAACGGGGTGATGACTTTGTCCCTCTGTCGTCTTGTGTCCAGGGTCGCCTTTGAGAAGTGGGAGACATTTGACTGCAGGGCCTCTGTACGTGTCCCATGCCTTCCCCTCTGACGCCTGCCTGCTAGCCCCGGCGTTCTGGACTTCCAGAGCAGGTTGCCTTGGTACCTGCCTGTTCCTAGCCATGGGGTTAGACCAGGGTCAGAACTTTTTCTTTTCTTTTATTTTGTAAAAGGCTAGGTAGTAAATACTTTAGCCTCTGTGGTTCAGGTACGGTCTCTGCCACACATTCTTTTTTTATTTATTTTTGTCCTACCCCTTTAAAGTCTGAAAGCCCTTCTTCTTCTTTTTTTTTAATACATTTTATTGATATTTTACAGAGGGAAAGGGAGAAGGATAGAGAGTTAGAAACATCGATAAGAGAGAGACATTAATCAGCCGCCTCCTGCACGCCCCCTACCGGGGATGTGCCCGCAACCAGGATACATGCCCTTGACCGGAATCGAACCTGGGACCCTTCAGTCCGCAGCCTGACGCTCTCTCCACTGAGCCAAACCGGTTTCGGCTGAAAGCCCTTCTTAGCTTTAGTGTACAAAGCCAGCCTGCAGGCTGCCTCTGGCCCGCGGGCTGCCGTCGATTAGACATGCGGTGGCCTCTGCCCCCGGCACTGGCACCGTTGGCTGCTTCCGTCATTTCTCTAGTTTCGCTGAGTTTTCTTCCCAGGGGATCCCTGCTCTCCAGATGTGAAAGCGCTTGGACTGGTCCCCCAGTCTCACCTTTCTCTTCGGTTATTTCTCTCTCTGGCTCTTGGCCTCAACTTCATCTTCCAGCCCTTCCACTGAATTTTAAGTTTCTGCTGCCAGGTTGTTAGACATCCTCACAGCTCTTTTTAGTCTTCTTCTTTACAGCCCCTCCTCTTGCTGCATGGATGTGGTGTCTCTTTTATCTCTCTCTCTCTTTCTCTCTCTCTTTTTTTTTAAATGTATTTTACTGATTTTTTACAGAGAAGAAGGGAGAGAGATAGAAAGTCAGAAACATCGATGAGAGAGAGACATCGATCAGCCGCCTCCTGCACACCCCACAGTGGAGATGTGCCCACAAGCAAGGTACATGCCCCCAACCGGAATCGAACCCGGGACCTTTCAGTCCGCAAGCCGACGCTCCATCCACTGAGCCAAACTGGTCTCGGCTCTCTCTCTCTCTTGAAAAATGTCTGCCGGGTCTGTTTCCTCCAGGTCTTATTTCCGGTGGCCTCTACTTCCCCTCTAGGAACTTTCCTCGGGTGTGACCCCCGCCTGGCTGGCTGCTTGCGAGAGGAATGAGAGACAGAGCTGACAGGGGTGCTGACCGCGTGGATGGCTCTGGCCTGGGGGGCTGCTGGTGGGGACATCTCAGCCCCCGAGACGTCTCTTCCGGCTCCTGCCTGGGGGATGGAGGTCTCGCCGCCAGTTCTGGGGGCTGAGTGGATGACGAGGGCTGGGTGGGAGGGTAGTTCTCACCATCCGCACATCTGTCACTTGGGCCTGCTTTCCGTTTTAGACTCGGGCTCTCAACTGTGCCGGGGTCCCGGTCCGGCCCTCTGCCCTCAAGAGGGAGGCCGGTGCTCTGCCGTGTTGGAAGGTCGATCACCAGGGAAGGGAAGTGGTAGAGCCGCCCTAGGAGGTGACTGTTCTCACCCAGCTTTCCATCCACATGCCTGTGCGCCCCCTCCCTGTTCTTTTTTTTTTTTAAATATATTTTATTGATTTTTCACAGAGAGGGAGGGAGAGGGATAGAGAGCTAGAAACATCGATGAGAGAGACATCGATCGCTGTCTCCTGCACGCCCCCCACTGGGGATGTGCCCGCAAACAGGATACATGCCCTTGACCGGAATCGAACCTGGAACCTTTCAGTCCACAGGCCGATGCTCTATCCACTGAGCCACACTGGTTTCGGTCCCTCCCTGTTCTTTACATCCCACAGGCACCTGGCCCTGCCCGCTCCCGAAGCGGGGGAGGCATTTTCTGGGTACGCTGGCTTGGTTTTCGGGGCCCTGGCTTAGGACTGCACTCCGCTCTCCTGGGCCTGCCGGGGCAGCCGGCACCACTGTTGCAGGAAAGGAGCGCAGACTCGGGTGTGAGAAGAGGCTTTATCACTGCCCAGAACTGTGCTCCAGGAAGGAAAGCGGGGAGTGGCTGGCAGCCAGAGGCCGGGACCACCACACCCTGGTTCCTAACGGCAAAATGGCCAAAATGCGGGCCCTTTTGGCCGCCGTCTTCCTCTCCCGCCGACAGGAGGGTGGGAACAGTCTGTGGGGTTCCGGGCCGGTTGTCTGGGCAGCCAGCACAAGCCTCAGTAAGCAGAGACAGCTTGGAAAGTGCTTGGGACACCCCACGTCCAGGAGCTGCATTCTGAGCGGGCTCACCGCTCGCTGGGAAGCAGGGAGTCCAGGGAAGCCCAAAGGCATTTCTTCTGATACCGGCCCCCCTCAGAGACCCCAACATACATCCCCAGGGCGTGGTCCTTGGCATAGAACCTTCCCTACATGACATAATTTGGAGAGGCAGCTTCCCAGTCAGTCCACCACCCCCCCATCCCCTGCAGCAGTTCTCAGCCTCTCTAATGCCGCGACCCACAGGCCGAGACCCGCTAGCAGGGTCGCCTAAGACCATCGGAAAACACAGATATTTACATTACGATTCATAACAGTAGCAAAATGACAGTTATGAAGTAGCAATGAAATAATTTTTTTAAATATATTTTATTGATTTTTTTACAGAGAGGAAGGGAAAGGGATAGAGAGTTAGAAACGTCAATGAAAGAGAAATATCGATTAGCTACCTCCTGCACGCTCCCTACTGGGGATGTGCCCGCAACCAAGATACATGCCCTTGACCGGAATCAAACCTGGGACCCTTCAGTCCGCAGGCCAACGCTCTATCCACTGAGCCAAACCGGTTTCGGCGAAAATAACATTATGGTTAACACGAGGAACTGTATTAAAGGGTGGCAGCATTGGGAAGGTTGAGAACCACTGCGGGCAGAGCAAAACCGTGTCCCAGCACACAGAGGGCAGAGTTCACATACTGCCCCGGAAAATGGGGGAGGGACAAAGAAGGCCATCTACGTTGTCATAAAATAACAACCAGAGACAATGGCCTCCGGTCTAAGTGATTTAAGCAGAAAAGAAAAAAACCAAGACATTTTGTAAACGTTTGATCAGGAGAAACAACAGGGACATGGCATAAAGGCTTGGGTACAGAATTGGTTTTTGAAATCACTCTCAGGCATAAACATGGCAGTCTGAGGGCTCACATGTCCGGTGAGTGGAAAATCGGGATGAAGTGGGAAATGGGCCTGCCAGGCCAAGGAAATAGAAAGCCAAAAGCGAGGGCATGGCAGACCCAACACACCGATGGAAAAACACACATGAACATAAAGAAGAGCATGCTTTCTTTGGAGTACGGGATGAGGAAAGCATCCGCTCTGCATCGCCAGAGAAGGCTCGTGCAAACTCCACTGTTTCTTTGGGTTTTTTGGGGTTTCTCCTCTTCTCAGATCCCCACCTTCTTCCCGGCATTATCCTGACAGACCCCACCGGAGGTGTCCTTTTCCCAGTGTCTTACTGTAGCCAGTTACATGGGTTTGGGGACAGGAAGCGGCCCCCCTGGAACTAGACCTTGGTGTGTGTTCGGGTACGTGGGTGGGGGAACATTTTCTGCCCTGAGGAAGCTCCCTTGAGGTGTCATGTCAGTGTGACACCTCTTGACTGGCTGTACAGAAGGTTCCAGAGGGGCTGGAGACTGGGGTCTTGTCATGCTTTAGGGAGACCAAACCATTTTTAACATCTCAGGCCTGAAGCAGGTGAAATCTCAGAGCAGAACAGATGGGGCTCATCGGAATCTTGGATTTCAAAATAAGAGGATTCCCACCAGCAGCATCATGGAGGGGCCGCTCGATCTCTCCCAGATTCACTGGCGGTACAGAATGGATGCGGTCAGGGCTCCCGGCCTCGGCTCTGTTGACATTGTGGCCTGTGCGCTGTGAGACATATAGCAGCATCCCTGGCCTCTCCCCGGTGACTGCCCAGAGCACCCTCCACTTGTGACAGTCAGAAGTGTGTCCAGCCAAAACAGGTTTGGCTCAGTGGATAGAGCATCAGCCTGCGAACTGAAGGGTCCCGGGTTCGATTCTGGTCAAGGGCATGTACTTTGGTTGCAGGCACATCCCCAGTAGGAGGTGTGCAGGAGGCAGCTGATCCATGTCTCTCTCTCATTGATGTTTCTAACTCTCTCTCTCCCTTCTTCTCTGTAAAAATCAATAAACCATTAAAAAAAAAAAAAGAAATGTCTCCAGACATTGCCGAGTGTACCCTTGTGGGTGGGGGTAAGGTCACTCCCTATAGAGAACCGCTGGACTAGATGATCCTAAGTCCCCTGTCTGTCTGGGTTTGGGGGATTGCATGAAATATCCCATTCTTTCCCTCGCTTTTCAAAGTGTCGTTTTCCTAACCCTTTAGTCCTCAGGGAAACTCACACTTAACTTAAGGAATGTGATTTGGAGCCATTAAATGCCACATCTGCCAATTTAAGATGCTAGGCACAGCGTGGGTTCCTGCTGAGCTCATGACAGATACTGGTTCTTGGTCCCTCGGTTCCAGGCAGAATTACTGTAGTCATCAGAGATGCGCGTTAGGAGGAGGCCGAGCTTTCTGCAGAGAAACGGACCCAACAAACAGGCCGACAGACCGAACGGGCCATTAGCAGCCGAGCGGTAACGTGTAAGGCAGTGTGCTGGTTCCTGTAGTAAACGTAAAATCTTCCCTCATGCCTGCTTGGTAGTATCACTGTCTTATCTGAAAATGGACCTCCTTTGTGAGGCCTTTAAAAAAAGTCTTATTTACAATAATAGTGCTTTTTGTCCTGGAAGACTAATTGCTATTTTAGCATTTTTTGTTTTTGTTTGGTCTCTTCGTTTCAAAATCTATATATATAAAAAGTTAGGGACCGGAAAGCCGTAGTGACCGGAATGACTGGTCGCTATGACACCCACTGCAGCCAACAAATCAGCCCAATCGGGGGTTGGGGCTGGCTGGCCAACCTCCTGTGGCCCCTCCCCCAGCCACTGACTCCCCCAATCAATCCCTGCATCCCAATCGGGGGCGGGCTGGCTGGCCCCCACCTGTGCATGAATTTGTGCACTGGGCTTCCAGTATTAATATAATGCAATAATATTTACTACCATAAGCAATTGGTTTTAAGAAGATATCAACTGTTTTGGTTTTCTTTTGTGATTGATGTTTCCATCGGGTATTTTTGGTAACTCCCCAGCTCCTTTGCCCATGGATCATCGTGCTGTAGGCAACCTCTGGAGAAGAAAACAGCTGCTTTGGAGCAGTCGCACCTGAAGTTCGGCCAGGAAGTCCTGTTTCTAATCCCCTGTGGCCCCCCGTTTAAGATTCCTTTCTGATCAGAGTTCCAAGGTCGTGGTTGCTGTAGACTTCCTAGCTCAGGAACCTTGGCTCTGAGCATTAGGAAGCAGAATAGGGAAAACTGAGTAGAAAATGAGGATTTCCTGTGGACGAGAAAGGGAAAGTCGCTCAGTCACTATCCAGCATCTTTATGAGCCTGAGGGTAGGATACAGTTTCTCGGATATCTCTCAACTCCTGGCTGCAGCCCAGCATTGGACGTGTGAGTCTCACACAGTCTCGGTGTGCTTACAAGGGCAGGGGCATCAAGTCATCGCTCACCATCCGCAGAGTCTAAAGCTTGTGACCCTCCCAAAGAACGGGCCTTCTCCTCTCTCCCACTCCCCACCCACAAAGAAAAACCTGAATAGGAGCCTTCTCAGCTTTCCAGTTGCCCTTGAGCAGTTATGGGGAGTGGGGTCCTGCTGGCAATTGATGCTCTCTGTTTTGGTCTCTCTGACTTCCACCAAGTCACAATTCAGATGGAAGTGTATAGGAAATTATAACTTTAGGTAATGAAATGATACTTTACAGGAGTAAGGAGGATTCCTCTCTTCAGATGAAGACACTGCGGAACAGTTTTATATGAAGCAAAATGGCATGTGTGTTTTGAGTTTGAAGGGTTCGTCTAAAATTCTCTGATGACTTTAAAAAAAGCAAACAGCTTTCTTGAGATATGAATCCCACACCATACCATTCATCCATTTAAAGTTCACAATTTTAGTATAGTCACAGAGTTGTGCATCCGTCAGAATTTTAGAATACTTTCATTGCCCAAAAAGAAACTCTGTAGTCTTTAGATTTACCCCCAACTCTCCCCTGGCCCTAAGCAACTATAATCTATTCTCTATCGTGATGGCTTTGCCTTTTCTGGACATTTCATAAACATGGAATCACACGGGAGGGTAGGAGAGGCCGGGGGAAGGTCAATGGGGGGTGGGCAGGAGGGAGGAGACATGTACTACTATTTATAATACCTTAAGCAATTTTTTTTAAATTTCTTTATTGATTTCAGAGAGGAAGGGAGAAGGAGAGAGAGAGAGAAGCATCAATGATGAGAGAGAATCATTGATTGGCTACCTCCTGCACGCCCCCCACTGGGGATCGAGCCCGCAACCCAGGTATGTTCCCTTGGCCAGAATCAAACCTAGGACCCTACAGTCCGCAGGCTGACGCTCTATCCACTGAGCCAAGCCGGCTAGGGCACCTTAAGCAATTTAAAAAATGGAATCACACAACTGTGGTCCTTTGTAGTTGGCTTCTTTGGCTTAGCATTTTTAAAGGTTTGTTCATATGTATATAATACTTCATTCCTTTTTATGGCTGAATAATATTTCATTACAATACACTTCATTTATTTATCCCTTCATCAGTTGATGACCATTTGGGGTACGCTTTTGGCTATCATTAATTGATGAGGGGTGGGGTTCCCCGGCCCAGCCCAGTACATATGGTAACCAGTGCAGCCGTCTTCCTAGCAACTCTGTTGCCTTATCAAAGCCCTCTTGGTTTCTTTGTAGTTATTTTCTGTCTGCCACGTCTCTAAATGCTTTTATGTTTCTAGCAGTTTTTCAGTTCATTCCCATGGTTTCCTAAGGCAGATATTCTGCATCTTTCTTACCATTGTTCTCTCTCATTTTGTTTGCCCCTCTTAGTGAAATGTCAGAACAATGTTAAGTAATAGCGAATTAAAAATACAGTCCTGTGTGCCCATGCTGTGACATGAAATGTTGTACCTGGTCTCTGGCTCCTCCCCTGCCGAGGCCTAAAGCCTCCAGGCCTGGGCAGGGGACCCCCAGCTCCCTCCCATCGCCCAGCTCTGCCCCTGCCCATGTCCCAAGCCTCTGGCCGGGGATTGGGGCCTGGACAGGAGCCCCCTGGCGCAGGCCCTTCCCAGGTGGCTCAGGACCCACTGGGGGTCTACCTCCGAGTGACCTGGATGCTGAGAAAGTTCCCAGGACCCAGGCTGCTGGGCGCCTATGTATGCAAATTAACCTCCATCTGTGTTGGGTTAATTTGCATACTCACTCTGATTGGCTGTGGGCGTGGCGGAGGTACGGTCAACTTACATGCTTGTCTGTTATTAGAAACTGGATGCCTGGCGCAGGAATTCGAGCTCTGGTGTGGGGTCCCTCAGCCTGCCCTGCGCCCTCTCGCAATCTGAGGCCCCTTGGGGGATGTCAGACTGCCGGTTTCAGCCCGATCCCCTGCCGTCTGACATGCCCTGAAGGATGTAGCAGTGCACAGAGCAGCAGGTGGCCGGGGAGAACCCCAAGCCAGGTCCAGGAGCTGCTCCCGCTCCTCCTGGCCCCACAGTGCTTGCTGCTGCCATTGTTGGCGCTGCTGTGGAGGCGGGAGAGGCTGTGAGCCCGGCTTCTGCCTGAGTGGTGCTCCCAGTTTGGAAGTGCGCTGACCACCAGGGGGCGGCTCCTGTGTGAAGCGTCATAGTGACCGGTCGTTCAGTCACTCAGCTGCTTGGGCTTATATATATATAGATGACTTTATAGCTGAGAAAACGAAGTTGAAAACATTTTAAACTTGGCTATGGTCACATAGCCAGCAAATGCCTAGTCTATCTAACTTTAGTGCTTCCCTTGGTGTTTTTTCTTAATCTTGAGGGTGGGGATGACCTCTGCCTGAGTAATTAGCGTTTACCCTCACATCATCACAGTTTATTCAAGAGGCGGCCTTTTCAACGAACTGGGATACTTGCAAAGTCTATGCTTTGGATTGGCAGGAGGAGAGCAGCTGTGAGCAGAGTCCTGCGAATGGAGGTGCCTCTCCCCCCAGCCTGGGCCCCAGACCCCTGGGGCACCTGTTCAGGGCAGCGTGGAGCTCTGGGGTACGGAGTGGAGAATATCTGGTTTTGAGGACTTTGGTGATGCTCACATTTCCGGTTCATCTGATGCTAGTCCCGCTTTTTCTGGTGTTGTGGAGTGCCCCGGGCTCAGGTGTCCTGATTCGGGTCACTGCGGAGGGCAGTCATTGCCCAGGCTGTAAGGACAGGGCTTTACCAGGTGGGTAGGATTTGCAACTCTCGCTAGAGTCTGAGCGTTGGGACTCCGGCTGGGTACATCGGGTGCACCTGAAGAGGGCCCAGATCATCTGAGCACCCGCTGACTTTCTCAGGCCTTGCGGAGTGTGGGAGTCAGCTAGGGTCTACAGGGTGCGGTTGAAGGAACCTACTTCCTTACCCCTTTGGCAAGGAGGGGAGCCGAGTCCACCAGGACCGTGGGCTTGTGCTTAGGGAGAAGTTGAAGCTGCCTGGTCTCTGATGTCCCGTCTCCATTGACAAGGTGGGTGGTGGGTGATGTTGTGGCTGTCAGTACACGTGACTTGGCAATCATAATCTTGCTGCACAAAAATAACATTTTGGGATAACTTTCTCTAATTTTTCCTGTTTCTGTATACTTTTTAAAAATAGTTGTAACATGCTCTTTTCCCCCTCTCTTAGCCATATATTCTGAGCAATTTCTCCCTCTGTTATACTCACCTGGGAAACCCTAACCCTAAACTAGTTGAAACCAACTCTTCTTTTCTTCCTGGCCTGTACCCGGAGAGACGAACATTGTTTGAAAAAACACACACACAGAACACAATTGAGCTGCCTGGTTTCACGTTAAATTCATCGTCATGAACCTCACATTAGCCCTTAATACTGTCCAGAAATGCTGAAACATCTCCAAATTCACTTTCCCGGACTTGGGGAAGATACTCGATACCCTCTTTCTTCAAACCTCCCATTTATGAGACACTCTGCCCACTCTGAGCCAGGACCTCATCTTCAACAAGGAAACCTGCACCTCTGCCCCCCAAGGTCTCCTCCCTACTTCCCGCTGGGTGCCACGTGGTATCCTGCTCCTGTTCATGCCTGAGGCTTAATGACCAGCCAACAGTGGCTACTCAGCAAATGTTACTGAATGAATGAATGAATATATGTTCCTATATCATTATTTCTCATGAGTAAGTAGTATTCCATTGTACAAATGTAAACTAAATGACTTACCACTGCTCTGTCATTGTATATATTTGTTTCTAATTTTTCATTCCACCGAAACACGGGAAATAAACTAAATGGCTATTAGGAAACTATTGACTATTATGGTTGCATTTTAAACCTAGGAAGCATTTTTATTAACCTGGGGAAATGAGTTTGTGACTGGAAAAAAAAAGCATAATCAAAATTATATAAATAGCCAAAACCAGTTTGGCTCAGTGGATAGAGCATCCGCCTGCGGACTGAAAGGTTCCAGGTTTGATTCCGGTCAAGGGCACGTACATTGGTTGTGGGCACATCCCCAGAAGGGGGCGTGCAGGAGGCGGCTGATTGATGTCTCTCTCTCATCGATGTTTCTAATTTTCTACCCCTCTCCCTTCCTCTCTGTGAAAAATCAATAAAATATATTTAAAAAATTATATAAATAGCATGATTTTAACTATAAAAGGGCATAGAAAAAGCTAGTAGGAAATAACTACAATGTTCATTAAGCATTTCAAGTTGACAGGATTACAGGTTATTTTTCTTTTTTCTTTTATTTTTTAAGTAAACAAGTAATACATGGTATTTTCTGTGTTTTCCAAGAGTACTGCCATGAGTGGGTTGTTATAATCAGTTCTTAAACATTTCAGAACACGTTACTGCACAGCAGATTACTGCAGTCGTCAGAAGCAGAGTTAGGAGCCACTGTGCTCTAGAGAATGACTACACGTTGGAAACACACTTGCTAACAGGCCTGCTTACCGCCTGTGTCAGGAACAGGCGGTAAAAGTGGCGTTTCCTGTGAAGCCTGCGTGGCTGGGTACACGCATGTGTAAAGGGGATGACAGACTGACGGGGAATCTCAGTTTCTAACAGTGTAAAGTAGTCCTGAGACCAAAAAGGTTGAGAACCACCAAGTTAAGGAAACAGAAAGAGAACTGTTGTTGTTGTTTATCCTCACTGATTTTTAGAGAGAGTGGAACGGGGGGGGGGGGGAGTGGGAGAGCGAGAGAAGAAACATCCATGTGAGAGGGACACATTGATTGGTTGCCTCCTGCACATGTGCCCAGGGACCAAACCTGAAACCCAGGTGCCCTTGACTGGCCGTTGAACTTGTGACCCTTTGGTTCATAGGCCGAAGCTTACCGCTGAGCCACACAGGCCGGGGCAGGAAGAAAACTGTACGGTGGCTTGAGTCGGCTCTGAACAGACTGGTTGAACAACGGGAACAAAGCCTCTGGGGAGAAAAATGACCGGGTCTAGCAGGCAGGAGTTGAAGTCCTTGAAATTACATGAAAGTTTCCTTTCTCTTTTCCTCCTCCCTCTCTCTGCCCCCCTTTTTAGAGATCATGCATGATGTGATAAAGAAGGTAAAGAAGAAGGGGGAGTGGAAGGTAAGCAGAACCCTATAATTAACAGCCTTACAGGTGAGTTCCCGGGGAAAGAATTACAGTGGGGGGAGGCGTAGAGGCAGAGCGTGAAGACCTTTGTTGTGTCCAGAGAATAAAATTAGAAAAAGTAATCTGCTTATGCCTCTCCTTGGATAGGATCCTGGTGATGAAATCTCTTGATCAGAACGCTTATCTGGAAGGTCAGCTGCTGAGGCAGGTTCGCAGTGGAATAAATCTTACCTGGACCCCAACTATAAGCAGGAGAGGGCAGAGTCTGCCCACCGGGGAGAGGAAGGCAGCCTTAAAGCATCACCCGGGGCCCACACAGCAATGTGGAGAGCCCTCTGGGTCTCTCCCCATCTGTCAGTGACTACATGTTTACTCATGTAACTTTGAGAACAGCACGGGCTGTTTCACATACAATGTATGTGAAATGAGTATTTAAGTCAGTCAAACTGATGATGGCCTCAGTTCCTGGAGCGGGTGACCCGGGGAGTGGACAGCTACTGTCCTCCATTCAGGGAGTCAGCATTTTAAGGGTCACTTGGTGGTCTGGGGCTGGGCCTCACACCGGCCAGGAGAGCATCAGTTTCGCTTGAACATCCCTGTGTGCTATTGAAGTTCATTCCCACCTGCAAGTTTTCCAGCCCCTCGGCCGGGAGCACAGGCGGGTTTGAGGTCTCCCCGGGACCTGTGAGGCTGTTTTAGCAGCACATCCCTCACCTCCAGAGCGGGCCATCTGGTGGGAACGCTGTGCCTGTCTCTGTGGACCTCGGAGTCTTACAGGCTCTGGGGAAGCTGCTGCAGAGGATGCACACTGGCCCTTCTGCACATCGGGGTGCTTTCTGGCCACAGCGTGTCTGGCCTCTGTTACCTCAGTTTCTATCATCAAAGAGGGAGAGGAGAACCAGCCCCATTTTAACTGCATCCCTCTGTCCACCCTGGCTGAATGGAGCTAGCACAGGTTAGCTGCCAGGTCGGCAAACCACGGCTCAGAGCCCCTGGAGTGTGGCTCTTCCAAAAATACCACGGCGTGGGCCAGTCTATTTTGAAGAAGTGACGTTAGATGTTTAAGAAATTTGGCTCTCCAAAGAAATGTCCAGCGTGGTCCTGTTGATATTTGGCTCTGTGGACCAATGAGTTTGCCGACCACTGGCCGTTAGCTGAAGGATTGCAGGCGGGAAACTTTCAGGCCCGACGGCACGTCTTATTCCTCCCGTCTGGACGGAAGCAGTTTGCTCCCAGATGATGTAAGTGCTGGTGAAGGTGCGCCCAGTTGACATTGTGACAGTCCCCGCCTTCCAGACTGTCCTCGTGGCACGAGTGCCCCCCTTTAAAGAAAAAGCTGGGCCCTGAGAAAAGACTCTCCTGTATAGCTTCTGAGTGTGGGTGCTAGCAATTATTTTCATCTCTCTCTCTTTGCATTTTTATGAGTAATTGATCTCTTTATCCTGAAAAATAAAAAGCTTAATTTTTTTTAAACTTATAAAATTCAGTCAGTAAGAGCAAGCTCTTAACTCCCAAGTTAGGTCAGCAGGTGGGGGAAAAGCTGGCATGCATTTTGGCAAATTGCTGCTGGCCCCTCAGGAATACTGAGTCTCGCCTCTGGGCTCGTGTGGAAGTCTGATGAGAAGAGCGAGAAGGTGCCAGACAGGCTGTCACTGGTCTCTCTGCTTCCAGGTGCTGGTGGTCGATCAGCTGAGCATGAGGATGCTCTCCTCCTGCTGTAAGATGACGGACATCATGACCGAGGGGATAACAAGTAAGCGCACCCTTCTCTCTGCCCGGTAGTGACGCTCGGCCTTCCCTGGAGGCCAGCTTTCCTCTCCCTGTTTAGTGTTATCCACGTGACTCTCGGTTCTTCCGCCGGCCTGGGTGTAAGACTGTAAGTTCGAGAGAGACCCAAGGCTCCTGGTTCCTCACTGGGTCTCTGAGCCCCTGCTGGGTGCTCATCAACTGTCTGTTCAGGGATGCCACAGGGGAGGCTAAATCAAGGGAAGAGGCAGGCCATCCAAGAGGAAAAAGAAAATGGGCAAAAGACCTGAACAGGCACTTAAAAAAGAATAAATCCCAAACGGCCAATGAGTACATGAAAAATTGCTTGCCCACTTGAAGGGCCAGGGAACCACAGTGGAAAGCAGAGTGGGATATGGCTGTTCACTCACCAGACTGGAATGTTAAACCCGGACACCGCTAAGTACAGAGAGGATGTAGAAAACGGGAATTCCCATATGACCGAGTGTCAGGTGGCACCACTCCTTTGAAAAACACTTGGCAGTGTCTAGGAGAGTTGAAGTGTCCTCTGGTTAGAGCTTACAAACGTATTGCCATTAATTTTTTAAAACTATAGTTTTCTCTAACACAGGTTAGGGGAGGAGAAGGCCAAATGGAGCTAACAAGCTTCTAACAAAGGAGCAGCAATGCCCTGCTCTCCCTTTTCTCCCCCACACCCCAGGCCAGTCACCCCAGAAACAGCCGCCTTGCTCTTGCTTCTGGCTATCTTTTTTATTTTTCTAAATAAATACTTATAATATTATCTCCCCTTCCCATCGGTGCTGGACATTATCTGTCGACTTCCTGCGGTGTAGATGAGGGTTCAGCTCTCTCCTGCTGCCTACAGACTCTTCCCTACCCCAAGGGCAGCTTTTTAAAGGTGCCCTTACTTGGCAGAATTTACAAGTTAAATTTTGATGAATTTACCCAAAACATTTTCAGGGAAATTGTTACTGACTTATGAAACCCAAGAATGCACAACCCCTGGTGAAGTAGCTGGGTTGAGGGGTTTGGTATTTTTTTTTTAATATATTTTATTGATTTTTTACAGAGAGGAAGGGAGAGGGACAGAGAGTTAGAAACATCGATGAGAGAGAAACACCGATCAGCTGCCTCCTGCACACTCCCCACTGGGGATGTGCCCGCAACTAAGGTACATGCCCTTGACCGGAATCGAACCTGGGACCTTTCGGTCTGCAGGCTGACGCTCTATCCACTGAGCCAAACCGGTTTCAGCAAGGGGTTCAGTATTAATTTGAACATTACTTGGGGTGAGAAGTCTTTACAAATGATTCAAGGGGTACTTCTAAAGTGGTGCCTTTATGTCCCTCAACCACCTGCATAGGGAGGGCCACCCCAGAACTGCTCTCTGCACCAGAGATGGTCCAGCAGAGGTAACTCCCGAACTCTGCCGGGGACTGTAAGAGGGCGACCCTCCCAAAGCTCTTCTCTGGGTGGTGACAGCCAGGAGAGAACAGCGACCGGAAGCCCTGGTTTGCTTTAACAGCGTGTGACGTTTGGCCTTGGAACTACTGAGAGGGTGTGTTCGATAACAGAGGAAAGTGATAAAACCGTCCAGCGGCTGGTAAATAAACCCAGCAGGGGAATTCTACAGGAACTTGGATTTGGGGGGACAAATGAACAGCAACAGCAACAAAACCTGGAGGAAGAGGCAAATTTTCCATTTTCCATCAGAGCAGATCGAGGCGTTTACTGAAACCGACATGGGGAGTGGGGAGTATTTAGGGTGATAAGGTTTCAGGTTTTCTAAAATCTTGAGGACCGGACAGTGGAAAGCGGTGACTCTCAGGAAGGGGCAGTGCCCCGCCTCCCCCCCCGCCCCCCCCAATTTTTATCTGTGCTTGTCTGGAGGTAGCCTGTGCCTGTCACTTCCGGTCTTGTGATGGCCAGTCGCATTTTCTTACGGCGGGCTCCTGTTTTGTTGTCTAGTTGTGGAAGATATCAACAAGTGCAGGGAGCCACTGCCCAGCCTGGAGGCTGTGTACCTCATCACTCCGTCAGAGAAGGTGAGTCCCCCCCAGAAGAGCTTTGGCTAAGGTCACACGTGCTGGCGTGGCGTCTGCGCAGCAGTGTCTGCTGTTTCTAGGTTAAGCGCGCATTTAACACACTGCTCTGCTTAACCTCACAGCTCACAACGGGGGAGGGGGGGTGGGGGAGAGGGAGAGGCAGAGAGGAGTGGAGAGAGCCTTAGGCTTTCTGAAATACACCGCTGGCCAGAAAGCCAGTGCAGGCCATTCGGCTTCCCCCTTGCACTGCCCTCTGGGTGGGAGTCCACTTTATCCAGTGAGGGATCAGCCTTCCGAACTCAGGTATTTTATTTATACTTTCAGGTTGAATGCATAACATCCATTAGTGTTCGGAATTCCCTGTCTATCATTTTGGAGGGTTGGTTCAAATCAGCATCCAGACAAGGTCCACCTCGTGGCTTTTGGCTAATCGTTGTCTTAGGCCTGGCTCTCAGTCCATAAATTGCCCCCAGTTTTCACAGTTTCTTTTCACTCTTAAAAGCTGGCTTACGTATGAGTTTCTGAAGATGCAACTACATTGCTACAACTTCATCCGTGTGAATCTCCTGGGAAGTTTTGTGTGTTTTTTTTAATACATTGATTTTTTACAGAGAGGAAGGGAGAGGGATAGAGGGATAGAAAGTTAGAAACATCGATGAGAGAGAGACATCGATCAGCTGCCTCTTGCACACCCCCTACTGGGGATGTGCCCACAACCAAGGTACATGCCCTTGACCGGAATCAAACCTGGGACCTTTCAGTCCCCAGGCCGACGCTCTATCCACTGAGCCAAACCGGTTTCGGCACCTGGGAAGTTTTGACCAGTTTCCTCTTTCGTGGGTCTCTTCTTAGGAACCAATGTTACGGTGGCATCAAAGAACTGACACTGTCATTCTGGAATTATCTAAGAAGGCTTTTGTTCATCTAAACTCCCAAACAATCCTAGTTGCAAACTCCCAAACATGAGTTAGAATTGTACATTATGAATCCCCTGCTTTTTTGTGCAAGTACCTCTAGTGCCCTCTTGGATTTAATGTTGACCAGATACAGGTTCCATTTGCTTCTAGAATTGGACTCAGTTCCCTTTTTTATGCCTCTTCACAGTCTATCCGCTCCCTCATGAATGACTTTAAGGACCCACCGACGGCTAAGTACCGGGCTGCACATGTCTTCTTCACTGACTGTGAGTATGGCTGTCAGTGCCGCTCCATCCTCCAGGGTAGCCTTTGTGCGTGGCGCGGCTGAACCAGAACCACGCCAGGGAACAGGGGAGAAATGGGTTGTTGCCATGATTGTCCTGGTCTTTTCTTTTAGAAGAAAAGTTGCATAAGAGACAAAAATAAGCACATGCAAATGCAAACCCTCTAGCTAGTGCAGTCCTTCCTGATAAAAAATAGCACCTCTTCTTAGGGCTAGAGGGTTCAATGCTGAGCAGAATTTCCCAAAGCCAGCCTTCGTGTTCCACCGCATGGACTTTCAGAAATCACTGAACTATAGTGCATGTCCTTCCGTTTTTCAACCACAGAGATTTCATCTGCTCTTTATCTCGGCTAGGCTGGCATTGTTGTCCTGGAGTCCGTTCTGTCATTTTGTGGATTTGTGTGCAAGGAGCCAGTGTGCTAACATCCTGGTCAATCTTTAACTGCAGAGAGATGAGTAAGGCGGGTAGCTAAAGAGGGCACAACAATAGCAGACCCCCTAGTGTTCTTCTCTGCAGGAAAACGGGCAAAACTTACCCCTGAGAAAGTGGGGGACGGTTCTGGCCAAGCATACTTTTGTACTATTGAATGTGGGTGACAGAGAGCGGCAGCATGAGTAATAATGAAACAAGAATGCATTTCTGGGAGCCTGCACCCGTGTTGGGCCCAGGAGAGCTGCGTGAACTGTGGTTCCCCACCAAGGGGGTCCTGAGCGGCTGAGTTCCTTCAAGGGTCCAGGGAACCACCAGCATCACGTTGCCCAGTGATTGATTTTTCATTATTTTATATTTCACGAGCCTGTCAGATGCATGGTGTTGTGTATATTGCAGGTCTTTTCCCATCCCTTAATCTCTTCTGGGTTTTCCCCTTCCTCTCTTTGATATCAGGAAACAGGTTTTATTAGCAGTCAGCATCTCAATCTTTATTGCCAGTCATGCTCTGTTCTGCGTTGAGGGCCTTATGGGTATTTTTCTATTCCTTTGATGGCCTAGAGGTGGTGGATATTTGAGGAAGGAATTAACTTTTTTATTTTCTTGATTAAAATTCTAATAAATGAGGAATCCACCAGACACAGGTGACTCTTGACATTCACCAGCAAACGGACAGGAAACCCTCGTGGCTTTTGTCATTCCCGCAGCTTGTCCAGATGCCTTGTTTAACGAGCTGGTAAAATCCCGAGCGGCCAAAGTCATCAAGACGCTGACGGAAATCAACATCGCGTTTCTCCCCTACGAGTCCCAGGTGAGGCTGGTCGGGAGCTCTGAGGGGGTGGGGTGGGGGTGCAGCACACAGAGTGGGGAGGGAAGGTGTCATGTTCCGGAGGACCGAATGAGGGTTGTGAGCTGATGTTGACGTAATGGAAAGAGGCGGTATTCCTTCGGGGTCTGCCCGGCCTCCATCTTACTCTGCGTCTGACCCTGGAAAGCCTTTGTGTGCACCTCTCCGTGCTCCCAGCAGGCACCCCAACTCGCTGATAACCAAAAGGTAGCCAATCCCAAAAGAGCACGGCAGGAGAGATGGGAGGGGTCAGACAGCGCCCATCTGCTGCGAGGGCACTGTTTCTGTGCAGAGATAACCTCCGCTGTCATGTGCTGAGGAACAGATGGCAGCCTTCGTCATCAGCCCTTCACACTGCCGGTGCCAGGGGGCGGCCAGCCACCCGCTTGGAAAGCACAGAATTGTTACCCAGCAGAGGAGAAACCGATTGGGGGAGGGCGCATGTAGGTCTTAGTCTTTTTTTTTTTTTAATATTTTATTGATTTTTTACAGAGAGGAAGGGAGAGGGATAGAGAGTTAGAAACATCGATGAGAGAAACATCGACCAGCTGCTTCTTGCACGCCCCTCCCTGGGGATGTGCCCGCAACCAAGATACATGCCCTTGACCGGAATCGAACCTGGGACCCTTCAGTCTGCAGGCCGAAGCTCTATCCACTGAGCCAAACCGGTTTCGGCTGGTCTTAGTCTTTTAAGATTTGTTAACAGGTCTTCTGGCAAACAGAGAAATGAGATAACGGACATGTATGCATTTTGTAGAGATAAAAATGGCTGTGGCATAGGGCAGCGGTCGCCAGCCTTTCCGACTTCACAGACCACCAGTGGTCCATGATCCACTGATTGGCGGCCGCTGGCAGAAGGACTTTTTATAGATCGACTTCTAAACACCAGGTAGTGACTGTTCTTGGCTAAGGAAGGATGGAAAAAGTATCACATGCACATTTAACCACGGTTGCCTTCCCAGCCCACGTGGCCCAAAACCCATTCCCTGAGGGCACCACGTCTTTTTCCTGTGAGTACTGTCACCACCGGATTGAACAAACCCGCCGTATTTCAGAGATTTTAAAAAGCAACACCCTTCAAAAACAGCCCTCCGGTTTTCTAGAGGATCAGGGGGGGTTCACATCAATGAGATTCTGAGAAAATACTTAGCTGGTAGGCTAGGTGGTTTAAGAGAAAACTTTAAACTTCCGGAACTCTCCAAAGGAAGAGAAAAGTGGTTCGAACATACCCCTGAGGATACAAAATTGTCCAATCAAAAAGCGCCACTTGCTTTTTGACACCGTCACAGCCCAATTTCTGTCTTAGCTCTTATTTACTTAACCCCCTAACGGCCTGTGACCTCTGCCCCCAGCCTCCTCCCCGGCCTCCTCCGGCCTCCTCAGTGTTCATCAGACACGCTCGCCCCGGGTCTGGGCCCAGCCGTGCCTCCATGGGGAAGTGCCCTGCCCCTGAGAAAGGCCACACTCACACCTCAGGAGGCCTGTCCTCCTGTCCAGCCCGTCGGGCATTCTTCCTGCTTTATTATGTTCTCCTCCACGCCAGTTTCCCACCTGCCATGCAACGGACTTTCCATTATGTTTACTGTTTGCTCACTGCCTGCCTTCCCTACACACGCGCCACGAAGATGATCATGTTTTGGTCACGAATAGTTCCCAGGTGTTTAGCACAGTGCCCGGCCCAGCACACACCCCGCCCAGATTTGAAGGGTAAATGAAAACGTGCTCTGAAGACTCGCGAGCAGGTTTGGAGAAAGTTCTGACGTTCAGCATCCTGGATGCAAACGCCATATATGAGTGTATTTTTGCCGCCTCCTCAGGTGTATTCCCTGGACTCGGCTGACTCTTTCCAGAGCTTCTACAGTCCCCACAAGGCTCAGATGAAGAATCCTATTCTCGAGCGCCTGGCAGAGCAGATCGCAACGCTGTGTGCCACCCTGAAGGAGTACCCAGCCGTGCGATACCGTGGGTAAGGCAGTGCGCTCGGGAGCCACTGTCCCGATTCCTCTGGCCTTAACATTCCTCTGCCCGTTGTCTCAGGGTCAAGATTGGAGTGTCTTGCATTTATAATTTTCTTCCAATAGTTTTTTTTTTAATTTTATTACGAACGATAGTAATCCATATAGAAAAGAATGTGAAATATACGTATATAGCCAGTTATGAGTAACTAAAATATGAACCCCTATGTACTAGCTACCCAGGTTTCCTATAGTTTTTCATCTCTTTCCAACCTTTAAAAACAAACATCTTTGCAGAAGATGTTTCAGAGTAAGATAAAATACAAAGAAATAATCCTCTAAAGGACACAGCCAGGTTGTATAAAGTCACCCATGCATCACTGACCTGCTGTGTGCTAAATGCTGGGGAGACTCCACCTGCGGACACAGCCCTGATCGGGGTGGGCAGGGAACATCCCAGCAGATGGACAGAGCTGGGCACACCTGCGGGTAAGCCCTGCCAGATATGCCTTAGGGCAGACCAGCCCTTCAAGCTGAGAGGACCAAGAACAGCTCGGGCTAGCGGGACGTTTGAACTAGGTCTTGAAGGACAGGTTCGGATTTCAAAAGACGGATGGGGACAGTTGGCATTGCCATCGGTACGAGCAAAACCGTGGAGCTGGAGAAGCCAAGGGCAAGTTTGAGGCGGATGGGCGGTCCAGCACAGTGTGCGTAGGGCAGGGGCGAGATCGAGGCCGCGAATGCCAGCTTTGGGATTAGGTCCCTCAGTGGCTGTCCCCGGGAAACTTTTGGGGGGCTGACGGGGGAGTGAAAGTGGAGCCAGAGGAGTGGAGGGCTTGAACCTGGAGTGGAGGGGTCAGTGATCCAGCTAGCCTGCTACCTCTGTCTGCGGGACGTGTAACCGTAGAACAGCGCCCCTTGGTCTGTCCCGGCGTCTGGCCCCCTGTTGTTGGGGTTTCCTGACAAAAGCTGGAAATGGGGGCCGAGACCATCTCCCCTGACCGAGGAGTGCGGATTGGCGTTCATTTGCGCTTCAGCCCGAGCCTGCCAGGTGGCAGGCAGCCCCACACACTGTACAGCCGGGTGGGGCCCCGGAAACGCTGTCAGGCTGAGCCCAGGGTGAGGTTCAGAGGCCCTCGCTTGCCAGCAAACAAGAACCCCGGGGATTTGAGTGGAGGGAGGGGAGACGCAGGTGGGTCAGGCCCAGATGGCCGATCACGGGGAAAGGACGGCGGTAAGGACCCACTGCTGATGTGGGCTGTTCACCGGAAGCTGCTTTTCACTCGTTCCTGTTCCCGGAGCAGAGATAAGGATTTGATTCTGTTTGTCCTTTTTAATTACACACGCGTATGTGACCCTATTCTCACTGTAAACAAGCAACGCAGGTGAAACTCGGGTGCCCCTTGCCCTGCCTGCACCGCCCGCCTCTCTCCCGAGGCCCGTCACCCCATCACCGTGTCTCTCCTCCTCGGCAGGGAGTACAAGGACAACGCTCTGCTGGCCCAGCTGATTCAGGACAAGCTCGACGCCTACAAAGCCGATGACCCCACCATGGGCGAGGTCAGCGGACGGGGACCCCGGGGTTCTCTCACCAGGTGATGGAGTGCCCTGGGGTGGCAGTCCTGGGGACAGTGCGGTTGTCATAGAGCATGCACGAGTGCCGCTGTCCCTGCTCGTGGCCTCTGTGACATGCTCAGCCCCTGGGGCAGGCTGATTGAGACTGATCAGTGTAGCCAGGGGGACGACTCAGTTCTGTTCTCCGGGACGAACCCAGATTTAGCACTGGAACCCCTCCAGGAGAACAGTGTCAGCCGCAGAAAACAGACCTTGTGCAGATTTCATAGTTTGTGTGTGTGAGAGAGAGAGAGGAGAGAGGGAGAGAGAGAGAGAGAGAGTTCTGTTTAATTGTTTCACATGTATAGATTCCTATTAGCCCACTGCAGCTAAGCACAGAATTCCTCATCATCTCGGGTTTACAACCATAATCCCAGAGCCTGGCACCCCTCAGCCCTGACAGATGCGTGGTGGGCCGCCCCATTCGTAGCTGAACCCAGGGGTGCTCTTCGTTGTGAGCTCACCGGGGACCCGCCTCCATTTCAGATCTGCTTCGAAGGACACTCCCTGTGAGCAGACACGCTGGGCTCTCACAGTGTGGCTGGTGTTCTTATCAAACAGTAAAGGAACTGCATTCCATGCTCTTTCAGTCGGTTTTGTCTCCGAGTTCACTCCCGCTGCCCCTTTTACCGGAGGGCGTGCGTGTGGCAGGAGCCAGCGCTGTCCGAGCGGCTGTGAAAGTCCCCATGTCCTTCCCTCTAGGGCCCAGACAAGGCTCGCTCGCAGCTCCTGATCCTGGACCGCGGTTTCGACCCCAGTTCCCCTGTCCTGCATGAGCTGACCTTTCAGGCGATGAGTTACGACCTGCTGCCGATCGAGAATGACGTGTACAAGTAAGCATGCTCGCCCCGGAGGGACTGCGGCTTGGCAGATGAACCAGAGACACCTCTGACTGAGGGAAGGTGTCATCGGTCCTCGGAAAAGTGGGTGCTTCCATGGTCTTGTCAGTTCACCTGCAAGCTGGTCTGCGCGTTCCCAACGTCCTCACGGCACTTCTAGCCAGGAACTCGGGCCTTTGGGGGGAGAACTAGGATTCAGTTCCCCGCTCCGCAGTCTGCTCTCATGTCAGTGTGTCTAGTTGGGCACGTGTGCGTATCTTTTGCAGCGTTGCATCTTGCAGATGGTCACCGATATGATGACAAATACATCCATAGCAGTTTCTCACTGAATGCATTTGCAGAGAAGCCATTTTCTTCCTTATAGACATTTTTTTTCTTGGTAGCAATCACTAGAAATTCAGTTTCTAAAAACTTTTATTTTTATGGAGAGAGGCTGCACTGTTCTCATGTCGTTTACCTTGACCGTAAAGGTAGCGGTTCCGAATGAAGGCTCTGAAACCACGAGCGGATCTCTGCTCTTCTCCCTTTGCACTGTGGTCCTTGCCTTCCTTACATGTTCATGCTTCCACAGGAAAGCATGTGCGGGCCACTGCTGAAGGTGCCAGGCACCCGCATTGGGGAATGGTGCTCCGGCCTGTCTGAGAGGGGGACAAAGGGCGATCTTGGTCTTTCCCTTGTGACCCACCTATAACCTGACTTCACACCCGGAGCCACATGGCTCAGGTGGCGCTCAAGTCAGCTGACCCCGAGGCGTCTCAAACAGAGCTCCGTGTCAGTTGACCTTGATGGGAGCTCCCCGCCCGAGGAATTGCGGCCATTGGTGCCCGTTCCGCAGACACCAGATGGTCAGGGAGCTTGTAAAGTCATTCCTAGGACATCTGTCTGCTGAGGACTGAGCTCTTGGCCGCTGCACACCAGAGGGCACTTGGATGGATTGTGTGGCCTCCCTCTCCAGGTATGAGACGAGCGGCATCGGAGAGGCGCGGGTGAAGGAGGTGCTTCTGGACGAGGACGACGACCTCTGGATCACGCTGCGCCACAAGCACATCGCCGAGGTGTCCCAGTAAGAGCCTCCCCCTCCCCCGGGTGACTCGTTTCTCTCTCCCCAGTTGGTCTCCAGCGTGGCTCTGGGCAGCTGGGCTGGAGCTCGTCAGCGGTGAAATCGCTGCCTCCGAGAAGTGGCCAGCATGCCGACCTGGTGATACATCCCTTCTGACGCCTCCACTAGGGTGCCACCAGCTTCAGGAAGTTAGAAAATTCATTCTGTGTTGGGGGCACTTTAGGATTTTTGGAAAGCATTTGTACCTCTCAGTAAAGTCCTATATAATAAAAGCCTAATATGCCAAGTGTCTGACCATTCGACCGGTCGCTATGCCCTGCACTGATCACAAGGGGCAGATGCTCCAACCGGTAGGTTAGCTTGCTGCTGTGGTCCGGCTAGGCAAGACAGGCCAGACACACCCTGGAGCCCTCCCATGGCCCCTCCCCAGCCCAATCGTGCACCAGTGAGGTCCCTCGGCCTGGCCTGTACCCTTTTGCAATCCGGGACCCCTTGGGGGATGTTGGAGAGCTCGTTTCAGCCTTATCCCTGCAGGCCAGACTGAGGGATCCCACTGGTGCATGAATCCGTGCACTGGGCCTCTAGTGCTTTATAAACACTAAGCATGTAAAACGAGTTTGTTCCATTTAAAGGTCCAGACCCCTCTATGCAATGCTCTCTCATGTAGTTGGTGTGTGATCCTCCTCTTCTGTTGTCATACCTAACATTTCTGAGGAAAAACTCTCCACACACAGCAGTACTTTGCTCTGAAATGTTTCAAAATGTTTCCAATATGTAAACATTCTTATAAGGCCTTTAAACAATTCTGTTTTTGGAAAAAGACACCTTCTGCCACATTCAGGAAATTCACAAGGAAGCGTGAGAAAACAATAGTCTTGGATAGTCTGCTGTTTAGAAGGGGCCTCCACACTTTGGGGATCACTCAGCTTTAGAAAATGTAGATTCACATTTCCAGTATTTACATTTAATTAGCTAGGGCTCCACCAGCTTGAGGAAGTAAAATATATGCGTTGTTGTACTCCTGTGTATACTTTGCAGCATATACAAAAACATAAATTTGGAAAGGATGAAGTAAAATAAGCATAAGTAGATGTCCTCATATTTTCTTCTCTCTTCTGGAGTCATCTCACACACCCCACTCTGGAGAACCTGGGTTAGAATATTAGCTAGAAGAACATTGTCTGTCTGTCTGTCTGTCTCTCTCAGTGCATCCCCTCTGCCAGGAGAAGTCACCACATTTTCCTAAGGGAAGAATCTTGGGTTATTCCAGTATCATTCACACATGTCCTTGGTGCAGCTCTGAGACTTAGCTGCCTTCTTCTGTCTTCCAGGGAAGTGACCCGCTCTCTGAAAGACTTCTCTTCCAGCAAGAGAATGAACACCGGGGAGAAGGTAGGCCCGCGCCGCCGCTGCTCTGCCTTCCGCTGACCCTGCTTTCTTCCTCCCGCATCAGGCTGGGGAGCTGGGGCCATAGTCCTCCCTCCATCCGTGACCGTTTTGTCTTGCTTTTGCATTCAAGATGGAGACCCGGAACCCTGTCTTCTGATGTTTATGGGGAGCTGCTTTTTGTTACTCCGAGGATCCACATTTGCTATTTTGGGTCATGATTCATTTTAGCTGGAAGAACTGTGAAGCCTCTTTTAGCTTGTGGAGGAGTTAGAATTCATGACCTCACTTTTATAGACCTCTCCTCATCCTGCTGTTTACAGAGGGAGCTGAGCTCTGATGGGTCACTCCCAGCTTAAACCTTTCAGTGACTTCCGGTTCAGGGGAATCAAGCCCCACCTGCTGGTGCATCTGTGGAACCTGGGTCATCAGGCTCCGGAGGCTCTCTGGTCTCGGACATCTCTGTCCCCCTCCCTCTGGTCCCCACCACCTTGCTCCAGCCACACCGGAGCTCCTTCTCTGGGCCTTGCCTTGTGAAGTCCCAGTCCTTTGCTCAGGGGTGTTTTTTTGTTTTTAAATATGTTTTTATTGATTTTTAGGGAAAGAGGAAGGGAGAGAGAGAGAAAAAAACATCAATGAGAGAGAAACTTTGATCCACTGCCTCCTGCATGCCCCCCTACTGGGGATCAAGCCTGCAACCCAGGTGTGTGCCCTGCCTGGGAATTGAACTGGTGGTCTCTGGTCTCTTGGTGAATGTGACAACGCCCAACCCACTGAGCCACACCAGCCAGGTCGGGTGCTGTTTTTTGGGGGGAGGAGCAGGAACCTTCCCTACTCCTCCCCAGACTGGCGAAGTGCCTCTGCTCTGTGCACCACACTGATACCCACAGAGAGTGCCAGGCCACTCCACTGGGTAGTTCCTTTGCCCAATGTGAGCTCCTTCAAGGCAGAGATACTTGAAATTGTTATTTTTTTTTAAATATATTTTATTGATTTTTTACAGAGAGGAAGGGAGAGGGATAGAGAGTTAGAAACATCGATGAGAGAGAGACATCGATCAGCTGCCTCTTGCATGCCCCCTACTGGGGATGTGCCTGCAACCAAAGTACATGCCCTTGACCGGAATCGAACCTGGGACCTTTCAGTCCGCAGACCAACGCTCTATCCACTGAGCCAAACCGGTTTTGGCGAAATTATTATTATTATTATTTTGGTTCTTGTATGTCCAGCACCTAAAAGTGCCTGGAATATAGTAGTAATTCAGTACATTTTTGTTGGATACATGAGTGGGATTCGGTGGGTCACACAGTTAGAGAGTAAGCAGACCCCTTTCACTCGTCAGGATGCAGATCCCAGCCTTTTCACCTTCTCCCGACGTCCCCCTGTCTACCTTTCAACATGAACTTGATGCCTAGAGCGCTTAAGCTGGGGGTACAGAGAGGCAGTGGATGGACAAACATGTGTTCTTTCCTGGCAAGAGTTATGCTCTCAGTGACTTTCTAGTCCAACTAATAAAACTGATTGCTGGGCTCCAGAGTTCAGCTCTCCATCTGTAAGACCGTCATGCTATTTGCGTCCGTAATTATTTGAGCAGAGGCTTGGCACTCTGAACATGCATGATCTTGTGTGTAATGGATTCATTTTGAGAGTTACAGATCGCACTTGGGGCTTCGGTGCTGGCTGCTGTCCTGTCCTGCGCCCACCATACTTGCTCAGCCTCCTAGGTCAAGGCCACGGGCGTGAGACCGTCTGCTGTCCTTTCCTTACAGACCACCATGCGGGACCTGTCCCAGATGCTGAAGAAAATGCCCCAGTACCAGAAAGAGCTCAGCAAGGTATGGCGAGCCAAAGTGACTGAGCGCGATCGTGAGTGTAATCAGCTTCAGAAAAGCGTCTCAGAGTCCCGGCACACTAACCGGTTCATTGACATCCATGATCTTCAGTCATCTTCCATTCTATTAGACAAAAATGGAGGCTGAGGCAGACCGCTTCTTTTCCATGACCTTTCTCCTCTCCATCTTTCCCCTTCATTCTTCCTATTCCTCTTCTCATTGGCCTCGCCACAGGGCTGCTTGCGTGTCCTCACAATATGGCAGCCGGCTTCCCCGGAGTGAGTGACCCGGGAGAGAGAGCTGGAAAGAAGTCACATGCCCTCCCCGTTCTGATCCGGGATGTCACCCATCACTTCCTCCTTCGAAGCGAGTCGCTAAACCCAGCCCACACTCAAGGAGCGGGGAGCAAAGCCCCTCCTCCTGGAGGAATAATATCAAAGAATTTGTGGGCCCATTGTGCAGCCATCATCCCGCCCCCTCTCACCCACGAAGGATGCCTCCCTCCTCTTGACCCTTTGAGTGTGTTTTGTCCCTCTCCTTGACACATAATTAATTCCCTGCCTTGGGATGGCTGTGTGCCACCTGCCTGAAACTGGTGACTCCCTGGTGTCTGGCCCAGAGTTTATGCGTCATAGGTAGGTGTCGCACATATCAGGGGTAATCTTGATCACACGCTGCTTTTTCCTAGTACTCCACCCACCTGCATCTTGCCGAGGACTGCATGAAGCATTACCAAGGCACCGTGGATAAGCTCTGCCGCGTGGAGCAGGTAGGGCCCTTTCCTTCTCTTCCTGCCGCGACCACTTACCCCGCAGGAGTTTAACCTCTGACCTTGAACATCCTGCAGAATCATAGGAAGTAGAGACGAGAAAGCCTTCGTGCGGTCTCACCTGGCGAGCCAGTGCCGTGTACTCTCAAGGGTAGGGACTGGGTAGTCTGGATTGCCTTGCCGATTGGATTTTGCATGTCTGGCTTTCCGAAGGTTCTGAGCCTGGCAGGGCCGGGCCGGCTGAGTTTTACATCCGAATGGAATGCGTGTTCCTCCTGCTGTAGCCACAGCAGCTTCGGCGGCCTCGGACTTCGCCGCCGCCTCACTGGTCACAGTTAGGGCTGTGTGTCTGTCACAGATTGTTTGCTGTGCCCATTTCTCTCTGTGTTTTCTTCCCCTGCGAAGGGAAATGCAGTACTGCCCTAACTTTGGGGAGTGTGGCGTGGGGTGGGGTCAGTGAGCTGGCACTCAGTCTTCAGGGCGAAACATGAGGCGGCCGGGGGCAGCTTCTCAGGGGGAGAGGGCACTCAGCAGAAGGCCCCTCTCCGCAGTGTAAGCAGCTCCGGGTCTCAGTGGGATGCTGGCATTTACACTTCCGGTTGGATGCGATGGGCTCAGCTTAGGTTGAAGACCTGCCCGATTCATTGCCTCTTCGAATGGAAGCAGCGCCGCTAACCCGCCCGTTTCCCAGGCGATGCTGGCAGACACAGGTCCTCTCACCGCCGGAGAGGGGTTATCTCTGCGTCAGTGACAGCGCAGGGGGGTTAGTCCTCGGAAGCTGCTTCAGAGTGGCATTTGGGGAAGTAGTTCCATTTAATTTGCTGTTTGGAAAGGTTAGAATCAGGTCCTGCTGAACAAACCTTCGTGAGGTGGGGGTGGGACCAAGAGGTGGAGGGGTCTAGGAGAGCTGCCTGCCTTCCTCCGACCCAGACTGGGAAGAGGCCATGAACTTGAGGTCAGAATTGTCAGGAACTCCCGGGATCCGAGGGAAGAAGGAAACTGTCATGCACCTCCTGTGCGAGCCACAGAGGGCACTGCGGCTGCCGGTCTCTGAGATCAGGACCAACCGTTCTTGACGGGCTGAGCCTGCTGCCCTGGCTCGAAGCTTCCCCTGAGGTGGGCACAGGTTCACTGGCACCCCCGGAAGGGAACTGGAACCTTTAAACAAGATGGCAAGTCATTGAAGTGAAGCCTGGAGCTTTTCCCCTGATGGTCTAGAGAACGGCACTAGGTACACGGGTGCTAACTGGCGGCGTGAGCGTAGAAGTACCTGCTCACGACCTTCGCCAACCCAGCCACAACCCCAGGCACTGAGGGACAGCAGTTTCCTAATAGTTGGCGCCCATCCAGACTGTCCCCAGAGCGGGGCTCACGCGGTGTGTTACGCGGTGTGTTTTCTGCAGGACCTGGCCATGGGCACAGATGCTGAAGGCGAGAAGATCAAGGACCCCATGAGAGCCATCGTCCCCATTCTGCTGGACGCCAATGTCAGCACTTACGACAAAATCCGCATCATCCTCCTCTACATCTTTCTCAAGAATGGTAGGAGTGTGTGTGGGGTCGGGGGGCACGAGGAGGGCAGGTGGGGGGACCACGCAGGTGGAAGAGTGGTTTAGAGGAGTGGAAAGGCATTTGACAACAAGATCCCAGGGGCTCTTTACGTTTGGGGAAATGTAACGTAGGCAAATTGGTATCCACTGGAGGCTGTGCCCCCAGTAGTTCTAGGCTTAACCAGTGATGTGAGACTCACAGCCGAGGACCGAGGGCCAGGCTGGGGGGCCCTTAAAGCAGGGAGCGTGTCTGCCAGACACCTTGAACTTGCACCACACTTGTAGCCTGTGCCTGTAAATAACTGATTTGTACCCCATCCTAGTTGCCCATATGTGTCCATTGTGCAAAAGGATGGGCACAAAGACTCTTGCCCACGGTCACTTGGATGTGGGCCCAGGGTGGCAGGGGTGGCGGAGAAGCAGGAGACGAGGGAACAGACCCTGAGGGGGAATTGCCGGTGGTCGCAGCCGGGGATGGAGGGGCTGGCGTGGAACAAGAGTCTGGTCCTCGCCTCTCGGTGAAGGTGATGCGGTGAGCGGGTTAATCCCCACCGGTGCTCAGGGGGAGCCAGGCGGTGGGCGGGCCTCTGAGTGGGCCCTGTGCGGGGCGGGTGCGGTGACGGGTTCCGTCCTCTCAGGCATCACCGAGGAAAACCTGAACAAACTGATCCAGCACGCCCAGATCCCCCCGGAGGACAGCGAGATCATCACCAACATGGCGCACCTGGGCGTGCCCATCGTCACCGACGTAAGGGCCAGCCTGCTCGGGATGTGGGGCGGGGGCAGGAGGGAAGCTGGTGGGTCTTTCTCTTCTCCCCTAACAACTCCGGCAGCTTATGAGGCACACGCTCAACACAGAAAGAGAAAGCAGGTGAAATCAGAGGAATAGAGACACTGAGCTGTGAGGAACAGAGGGTTAGCGCCAGGAGCCCCGACATGCACATGTGGGCGTGGAGCACAGCCGTCAGAGCTGAGCCGAACCGTAGACCAGCCCACGGCAGGAGCCACGCCCGCAGCTCGGCCTGGCTCTGCCTTTGGATGCCCAGACACGGCTTCTGCCGTGAGAATCAGCACTGCCACGGATCGAGGACCAGGTCAGGGTAGCTTGTCCGGGAGGACCAGCCACAGTGGGCGCTAGGAGAGGCGAGGGGTGGGGGACTCAGGACAAGGAAGAGTCCTGAGCACTCTCCACAGCACCCCACTGGAGCCTCCAGGCAGAGACCCGGTGGGGGCTCCTCCTGCCGCAGGGCTGACCAAGCTAGAGCTGCAGGCCGTTCCGGAGCACCAGACCAGAGACCTGTCACCGGCGTCTTTAGACCCATGTTCACGAGAGGGACCAACATGAGAGTGGCGATGCTGCCGTCAGTACATCCTGTGCCGCTGAAACAAAACCAAAGAGTAAATCATCCCGGAGTAGTGTTTTCTCCTGGCGTCAGTCGACAGCAAACTGTTCATTTTCTTTAAATATATTTTATTGATTTTTTTACAGAGAGGAAGGGAGAGGGATAGAGAGTTAGAAACCCAAAGAGAGAGACATTGATCAGCCGCCTCCTGCATGCCCCCTACTGGGGATGTGCCCGCAACCAGGATACATGCCCTTGACCAGAACCGAACCTGGGACCTTTCAGTCCGCAGGCTGACACTCTATCCACTGAGCCAAACTGGTTTCAGCAAACTATTCTTTTTAACGACCTGGATTTCTTTTTAATTGGACCTGCCTCTGCCATGACTTTAAAGAGCCAGGTTTGGCCCTGGCTGGTGTGGCCAGCTGGTTGGGCATTGTCCGGGCACCAGAGGTTGCCAGTTCAGTTTTCATCGGGGCGTACGCAGGCTTGATCCCTGATAGTGGGCATGCAGGAGGCAACTGATTCATGTTTTGCTCTCACCTCCGTGTTTCTCTTCTCTCTTCCTCTTCCTTCCTCTCTCTAAAATGCAACTTAAAATATTAAAAAATAAGCCCTAGCCAGTTTGGCTAAGCAGATAGAGTGTCGGCCTGTGGACCAAAAGGTCCCAGGTTCGATTCTGGTCAAGGGCACAAACCTTGGCTGCGGGCTCCTCCTCGGCGCAGGCCCTGGTGCAGGAGACAGTCAATCGATGTGTTTCTCTCACATCCATGTTTCTGTCTGTCTTTCCCTGTCGCCTCCACTGTCCTTAAAAATCAATGGAAAAATATCCTCAGGTGAGGACTAACAACAAAAATTTAAAAAAATAATAATAATAAAATGAAATATTAAAAAACAAAAAGGAAAAAAAGAACCAACTTTGCTCCAGTTCCTAGAAGGGCATACGTTTGGCTTTTCCAGGGAAAACACCCGCTCGTTAGCGTTTGCCCAGGCCGCCGTTCTGAAAGGGGTCCGTGGGAGAGGATTTCCAGGAGCCAGCCAGGTCCCCTGCGGTCCGCGTGGCCCCTGACAGTCGAATCTTGTCTGTTTGCATTCAGTCCACGTTGCGTCGCAGGAGCAAGCCAGAACGGAAGGAGCGCATCAGTGAGCAGACCTACCAGCTGTCACGATGGACCCCGATTATTAAAGACATCATGGAGGTCAGTGATGGGGGGTGGAGACAGACGCCAGGCCCAGGGCTCTGCACGGAAAGGCCTGATGCTGTCCGCCGGCTAGCAGGTGGCGGGGACACCCAGAGGACTGGCTTCCGGGAGCCTCGCAGGCCTCGAGCACGTCTTGTCCTGGGGCTCACGAAGAGCAGGCCCACAGACTGCCAGTGCAGGTCCCCAAGACCACGTGATTGCTAGGCAGAGACCACGTGACTTCTAGGCAGAGACCACGTGACTTCTAGGCAGCAGGAGGAGAGACCCTCCGTGGTACCGCACCCCAGGGAGCCTCACAGATCACAGCATCGAAAGGGCCGATGAGTAGCCAGCTCCATACTGAGGGGTGGGTGGGCCTCTGGCCCCTCCTCTCCCAGTTACCCCCTCTCTCAGTCCTCCATGCCAGCCAGAGACCCTGCCAAGCATATTTCTGCTTCTACTCTTCTGTTCACACCCACCCCTGGTCTGGAATGTTCTCTCTCCTTCCTTCAAAGTCCCCACCCCGTCTCACTGTGCCGTCTGCCACCCCCCCCTGTCCAACCCCAGAGGCCGCCTGGACTCCAGGAGCCTGTGCTTGGTGTTTGGCTCGTCTCTTTATACCTTGGCCCCCTGCCCGTGCTTTGTGCACAGTAGGTGTTTCACGTTTGTAAGGCGCCTGCGCCTCCCGTCTCTTTTTGTAGATCAGGGAAGCCCGCGTAGACTCCCACAGGCTGGATGCTGGGCTGGGATTAGAGCTATTTGTCCAACTCCTCACTTGACAGGCAGATGGGCCTGGGGTCTGAGAATGAAGAGACTTGCTCAGGATCGCTTTGTTGACTCACTGCAGAGCAGGTGTGGGTACTGAACTGCACGTTCAAATAAATACGTTTTAAATACATACAGTGAGTCAGCTTCCTATTTTTAAAATTCACAAAGCAAACGGCTGGGCGAGCAGGAGACATCCAGAAACCAACGGCAGCTCCTGGCTCGCTGCAGAGGGAAAGCCAGCCCTGCCGCACCCCTCCTTTGTTCCTCGTTCCCTTTCCTGCCCCTCCTTCCTGGACCCCCAGGGAGACGTGCACGCTTGGCATGGCAGCTGGTAGGGGGAGTGTAGGTTCCCAGGCAGCAGGAGGTGGAGAGCGGGGATCTACCCACCAGATAATTAGCCCCTTGGGCAACTGAGGGTGGCAATCTTTCTCTTGCCTGAGACTGCCGGTGTCTAGTTTCTACAAGACCGATGGTGTCTGGAGTTTATGGAACAGAACACAGCACAGTCTCACGTAGAATGTAAGAGAGGGAGAAAAAGAGAATTAATTGCAAGAAAAATCAATGCAAGTTTTGAAAATTTCTCTTAATGAGCAGACCTACAGACTAATCTCAGCATGTCGGTGGCTCTGGGGCATTCTCTCCACACCGGGCACTGCCCTGGGCATCTGGCTGCTGCAAACCCGGCATGGTTCTCACTAAGTGCCTGTTCTTCGAATTCCCACCTGGGGTCCGTCAGCCCTTTCCCAGCAGGTGGCAGGCCTAACATTCGCCTCTCTTCTCTTTATATATTTGTATTGATTTCAGAGAGGAAGGAAGAGGGGGAGAGAGAGAAACATCAGTGATGAGAGAGAATCATTGCTCTGCTGCCTCTTGCACACCCCCCACTGGGGATCGAACTCACAACCCAGACAGGTGCCCTGACCCGAAACAAACCATGATGGGTCGATGCTCAACCACTGAGCCACACAGGCTGGGCAACATCAGTCTCTTTTCTTTCCAGGACACCATTGAGGACAAGCTGGACACCAAGCACTACCCTTACATCTCTACCCGCTCCTCTGCCTCCTTCAGCACCACCGCTGTCAGGTGAGGGTCCCCAGCGGGCAGGCGGCATGAGGGGGCTGGCTGTGGTGGCATGTCAGCTACATGCAGTCCTGTGGTGACACAGCGTGGCCCGGAGAACCCTCTGGCTGTGCTCATCGCAGCCAGATGCAGGCCAGCCCTGACAGCGCCACCCGCCCATGTGCCATCCACCCCACCTGTCCAGCTCCCTGCTTGGTGTTGGGCTCATCTTTTTTTCTTTTTTTTAAATATAGCTTATTGACTTTTTACAGAGGAAGGGAGAGGGACAGCTAGAAACATCGATGAGAGAGAAACATCGACCAACTGCCTCTTGCACACTCCCCCACCGGGCATGTACCCACAACCAAGGTTCATGCCCTTGACGGAATCCAACCTGGGACCCCTCAGTCCACAGGCTGACGCTCTATCCACTGAGCCAAACCGGCCTTGGCTGGCTCATCTTTTTATACCTTGGTCCTCTGCCAGGGTGGCATCTGTGCACATTTGTTGTTCCTTTGACTCTGTTGTTCCCGCTCATTGCCAGCAGCGCCCATTCAAGCCTAGGAACAGGGACCCCAGGGGTACACTCCTGGACCAACAGCACGCCGGAGGAGCTGTTGAGCTTAACCCGGCAGACATAAAGCCCACCTAACCTGGCTGCCACCTCCATGTTCCTCAGAGTCTGCGCCTGGTCCCCTCCAACTCATTCACAACCCTCACCACGCAGTTCTCTGTGCTCACGTGCACAGAACGAACACGTAAACGGGTCACGCAGGGATGAAGTGCGGGTGAACATTATTCCTCTCTCCCCCTCAGCGCCCGCTACGGGCACTGGCATAAGAACAAGGCCCCGGGCGAGTACCGCAGCGGCCCGCGTCTCATCATCTTCATCCTGGGCGGCGTCAGCCTGAGCGAGATGCGCTGCGCCTACGAGGTGACCCAGGCCAACGGCAAGTGGGAGGTGCTGATCGGTGAGTGGGCGCGCCCCCCGGAGGGAGGGGCTGCTTCTCGCTCTGGGCTCCATTCCACGCTTCGGTGTCTCATTCTGTCCTCACTCGCTGCCCCTGCCCAGCGCCGTCTCTAGAGCTGGTCACGGTCGGCAGGAGCCAAGGGGCGAGGGCTCCTTCCTCGGGTCCGCGGGCGGTGGCAGGGGCCTGGGGCTCCGGCAGCCCAGGCCCACCTTCCGCTCTGCCACTGCCTGCGGGTCACCCCGGCACGCACTCCCCCTCTCCAGGCTGCCATCTCCTTACCCAGCAGATGGGTTAAGAACCCCTACTCACAGCCCAGACTAGGCCTGAGGGGGGCTGGTCCATGTCCCGGCACTGGGCCTCACACTGGGGTGTTCAGTGAGAGGAAGGTAAACTCTGACCCCTCCTTCCCTCTCCGTGGGAGACGGACAGACCCGCGTGTGAGCAGAGACTGCCCGAGGCGTGCGGCCTCTGCCCAGGTCCCCCTCTGGCCCTACTGTGCCTCGGTCTCTCATACCCTGTCTGCGATTTCCCGATGGTTTTCCAGAAGAAAGGAAGCAACTCACAGGAGCTGACTCATGCAGCGGGAGGTGTTTCTCCTTCTCATGCGAGTAGCATGCCCCAGTTTGAGGGTTGGAAGAGAAAGAGGGAGCTGAAGGCAATCTTGCTTCCGCCACGTTCTCCTCAGTCCCTCCTTTCCCTTCACAAACGGAGTGGCACCTGCCCGGGTGCCTCTTGACGGTAATTGGCAAGAGGCCGTCGGCACATACTCCCCGACCGGGTTCTGCCCGCTCCCCTTACCTCGACCAGATGTGTCAGCTTCATGCCTCCGCTTTGGAGTGGCTGGTCCCAGTGCCCCCGGCTCTCAGGGGGAGTAGGCTCTACGGACCAGTCCCGTGGTCGTCCCTGGTGTCTCGAGGTGAACCTAGAAGGTCCATTCAGTGGGGAGGCCGGACATTCTTCCTCCCGTCCCTGCTCCCGGGAACTCCCCCTCTGGTCGCCATTTCTCTCCGGATTGTACCTTCCTTTTCGAAACGTAGGCCCCCGCGACGAAGCTCTCTGCTCCCCGCTCGCATACGTGTTGCATGCGTGTGTTGGATAATTCTTTGCTCAAACACAGTGTTCCTGGGCAGAAGCTGTCACAGCCGGGCTCGGGGGTAAATCCCCATCTTTAGCTTTGGCCCTGACCCGAGGTTCCCCGCTGGGAGGTGGTGTAACCTGGGGAGCGGAAGGGACCCACAGATTTGTGGAGGGGCCTCGCTCAAACAGCCGACGTCCGCTGTGTGGCCTCACCTGCTTTTGTGCATGATGGCCATCCTTGCAGTACGGGTGCCTGTGTGTGTGCGCGTGTCTGTGCATATGTGTGCCTGTGCGTGCGCGTGTGTGCGTGTGCGTGCGCATGTGTGTCTTGCTTTCTCATCTCTCACGGGCTGCATAAAACGTAGGCCTAAGTTGGCATGCTCCTGTTCCGTTCCTGTGTTCAAGCAGTCAGCTGGCCTCTGTTCTCCCGCAGGTTCTACTCACATTCTCACTCCCACCAAATTTCTCATGGACCTGAGACACCCCGACTTCAGGGAGTCCTCTAGGGTATCTTTTGAGGATCAGGCTCCAACAATGGAGTGAGAGCCAAAGAGACAAAGTAAAAGCAGCTTATTCCAGAAAAGAAACTCTTCCGCTCTGAAGGGTTTTCTTTGATTATTCCGTCACTCTTTTTATTTTTTATTTTTGGTTTATTGTTTATTTGGTTTTCCTTTAACAAGAAAATGCTTGCAGTTCTTACCACCGATTGAAAATGTGTCCGATGCCGCCTTCACCCCCCTGGCCACGGAGCCTCCCGGCCGGCCCCCTGCTGCTCAGCCCCCAGCGGCAGCCTCCGGGTTTAACCTGGGAATGAGCATAATGCTGTGGTCAGCCCTCCCGAGGGGTTGAGGGATGCCAGAGGGGCGCGCCCAAGCCTGGTGGCTCAGGGAGGCGTTCGTGGGCACCAGGAAGAGAGGATCTTGTCCAAATTGGGGTGAGGTGTGGGAACCTGAGCACGAGGCCAGCAGGCTTTCAAGGGACACCCCTGGGGACCCGATTGTGGGCGAGGCTCTGCGGAGAGAGTCAGAGAAGACTCCAAGTCAGTGGTAGTGAGACACGTGATGCCGCTTTCCTGGGACAGGACTTATCCTGGGAACAAGGTGGGGTCACAGCCACGATGTCCGTGGTGAACTCCTGCCAGCCCTGGGACGAGCCCCTGTCTCATGTTCCTCCGGGGCAGTGGTCGGCAAACTGCGGCTCGCAGGCTGCCGTTTGCCGCTCTGTTGACGAATGAGTTTGCCGACCCCTGGGATAGGGGCTTAATCACAAGGAACAACAACAGCCTGTCATTACTGGGATCGAGAGTCTAGCGGGAAACAGCGTGTGCCAGCCATGTGCTCTTTCAGTAATTGCTTTATTTTAACCGCCTGTGATCCCTCCGAGAGTGAGCAGTCACCCTCCTCGCCTACGGACCCCTCTCCCGCCGCCCTGCACTGCTCTGTCACCCAGGAGCCCGCTGTCTGTCCGGTAGATTATCCAGATCCTATTCTTGTCCTCGTCCCCTCCTCTCTCCTTCCGTTCTCCATGCGGCTGGAACCGCCTCGGGTGCATTTAAATGGCAGATGATCCAGAACTCCACTGTCTCGTTACTCGGGCCTTCGCTTCGCTGCCCATTCTGTGATGAGGCCACCGTTTGTGTCCGTGGCTTCACAGACTCCATTGACAGGGGCCCCGAAAATGTCCCCTCCCCCCGGGCTGAGCTGTGGCCCAGTGAGTCTCAGAGTGTGAGTCACCGTGAGCAGTGGGGAGGCCTGACTCAGCTCCCGCTCTGCCACGTGGACCTGTGGCTAGGTCGTTCCCACTTCCTGGGCCACAGAGTGTGGACCACAGGGAGGCTGGACATAGGTCCCCAGGGTCCTCCTCACTGACCTCAGGGGGATGCCAGCACGTTGGCTGGGAACCTGGAAGGTTATATGAAGGGAGCGTACTCATCTCTACAGGCCTTGCTCTAAAGGCCAGGCCCTCTCTCTCCTTCTCTTTCCTTCCCGGGGTTCGGCCGGCTGCCCAGGGCAGGCGTGAGGTGAGAGATAGCAGGTGGCGCTGAGTCAGGACACTGGGGCTGGCCGTGGCCCTAAGCACCTTCCATCTGCCTCCCCCGGGAAAGCCAAACCCGGGGCTGAAGCAACAGTCGTTGTTCAGAATGGGCACTTGGGAGGCTGGTGATCAGAGTCAGAGCTGTCTAGTTCTGTGTGCAGGTGGCAGGTGGGTGGCTGGCATTTCCTGCAAAATGTGTCTTTTTCATTGATGTCGAGAGAGGCATGGGTTTGTGGCTCCACTTTTGCATCCATCAGTTGGTTCTTGTGTGCGCCCTGACTGGGGACAGAACCTGTAAGCTTGTCTGTCAGACGATGCTCTAGTCTTTGAGTGTTCTGGGTGACTTTGTTCTTGGAGACCCATTCACAATTCTCAGCCTTCCAGTTATGTAGACGAAGAGGGACCTCAGAGCAGCGGGACAGACACGCTTGCTGTTCTCGAGGGCTATGTGGTCAGCCACCTGTGAGCTCAAAGTGAGAACATTTGCAAATTGCGGTTTAAACCCACCCCACTCAGTGAGTGGTCTTTGTGGCCGGGAAAGCCCAGCCACGTATTAAAGCAACACAGCTGTTTGGGGGGCAAGAATGGGCACTCAGCCGCTCTGGGTCCTTTAGAGAGACCAGTGAGTGAGGGCCCCGGACCGTGCCCGGCCCAGTCCCACCGTCCTCTCCAGCTGCCCAGTCCTCTGGGTCTTGGTTTTTTTCTTCCAGCTAAAGACTGGGCACACCAGGTGGCCAGTGATCAGATCATATCAGAAAATTCTAGAGCGTGATGGAGTCCTCAGCCTCTTTGTGGCCTCCCCCAAACCCTGAATTTGCAAGTAAGCCAGGTCTGGGGGAGCCCCGGGATGGCACCCGATCAGAGGCCCCTCTTGCCTTCCCCCCACCTGGAGTCGGCCTCCTCGTTTCCTGGAGCTCGTGGACAGCCCGGAGGAGGCAGTGAGGGGTGGTTTTCTCTGGCGCGTGGCTGCTATTGTCTCCACCTAGGATGCCCTGGACTGACCCGCACCCAGAGCCCAGGCCTGACTTTCAGGGTGCAGACCCACCGTCCTTGTCAACTGACATTGGCAAGCCCTCATTCTCCCGGCGGTTTACTGTTAAAACTTGTCACATTTAAGCCCTGCTTCCCCATTTGTGGGCAGCCTTGGACTTTCCTAGGACTCGCAGTGGGATTGGTAGAGTGACAGCTGTGTCCTCTGGGAGAAAGGAGCACCATAGTAACTAACCCCAGGGACAGGCTGCGGAAGCCGCTGTCACGTTGGCAGACGGAGCCTCAGTGTGCAGGGTCAGGAGTCGCTTTAGCGCTGGGGACTGGCGTCTGCTGCTGGGGTCCCTCAGCACGGTGGCAGGAGCCGCTCTGAGCTGTGACAGGCGCCTGGGACTTGAACTGCAGGGAATGGGGCGTCGGAGGAACCCTCACACAGGGAAGGCTTCACCAGTTTGCTGCCGGTTGCACTGACCAGGAAGGCCCCAGGCCTGCAGCCTGTAGCGGTCACGGGTCAGCGGAGCAGGCAGTGGTCAGAGGCACGGGGACCCGGTGTGTGAGGTCACGCCAAGCAAGGCGGCCCAAGCTTCTCTGCCTGCCCTCTCTCTCTCGGGGCGGGAATCTGGCATCCTGAGGTTTCTGTCCCCTCGTTCCCCGAAGGCCAGGCCTGCACCCGCATCTCCAGGGAGGCACATTTTCAAGTTCGGGTCTCTTTTGTTCCGTTCTTCTCTCCCACCGGGATCTTGCTTTGACGGCCCCTGCTGCATGCGTGCAGGCCTCATGCTCACACACCAGCCACTCTGTTCTGTTTGGTATGTCCATGTCCAAACCACACGATCCATGCATCTTTTTCCACTGCACTTCCTCGATCTCTCTCCTCCTGAACAAGGACTTCATTTACTTTTCTTTGTTTATTTTGTGGTAGAAGCTATACCTAATTCCATTAGCTTAAATTTTTGCAAGCATTTCTAGTCTCTTACAATGCGCGGTCTCTACAAGGTAAGGCCTCAGGTCCCCGCCCTCTCCCTTTCTCACCTGAGGTCCCGCCCATCAAGGCAGCTCCAACCAGCTGCTCCCCAGGTCAGTGGCTCCCCCCAGGGTGTTCGGCCCACCAGCTGCTTCCTCCCAGGCCCCTCCTGGCCCCTGCCCCCTCCCCAGCCTTTCCGGCCATGGGGTTTGGAATCCCTCTCCCGCTTCACCTGGAGTTCACGATGCAGCTGCCTCATCTGCAGCGGCACTGAGCCCTGAGACAGGCCTGCCCCTTCCTCGGGGCAGCTTGGGACCCTGCCTGAGCCAGAGGATGTCTTGTTTATCCCCAGCCCCCCCCCCATGTCTCCCAGATCCCAAGTGTGACTTGCCCCAAAGCCCAATCCCCAACCCCCTCCCTGCCTCCACTGGCCACACGGGGTGGGGCGGGGGATGGGTGCAGGCCTGGGGAGCTGGAGGAGCAGGGAAGGAGAAAGTGTCCTGAGCGAGAGCCGGCGATCTCACTGTCTTCTCTGCCTCCCTCAGGATCCACGCAGATTCTCACCCCACAGAAACTGCTGGACACGCTGAAGAAACTGAATAAAACAGATGAAGAAATAAGCACTTAAAACTATAAGCTGCCCCTCCAGAAAGCGAACCCGCCCCCCACCCCGTGCTCTGCAGCCCTGCCGCTGCCCGCAGTGGTTCCTCCGCTGACCCTCGGTCCCGCCCTGCCCCCCAGCTCTGCACGCCCTAGCCGGCGCTGTTCTCGTGTGTAATGATGCCTCTTCTCTTCGAAACAAAAGCAGATAATGCATTGTGTTTTTAAAAAAGACCATCTTCTCTCTGTGCCCTGAGAGGAGAGGTCCGTGTGTGAGTGGCACGCCGCCGGAGAAGTTTCGGGACTGTTCCGAATGAATGGACACCTTCTCCCCGTTAGTTATGACCCCGTGACCTTGTACATAACCTCGTGCGACATGTGCAGATGGCTTGAGTATGGGGAGGCCGATGCTTGAGTGTTTTTAAAACCTGTCTTGGGTTGTTTCTGTTCTTACTGGGACGCAGATGTCTGTTCGGGAGTATTTCAAACTGAGGCTCTCTGTCCTCTGCACTCCGGTCCCCACGCCCCAGTGCCTGCTCTCATCGGGCGGGCTGGGCAGTGAGGACCAGGTGGCATCTCGGAGGTTGGAGCCAGACCCCAGCTCTTTGCTTTCCTCAGTGGCCCACATCCCCTGTGCTGTGGCTGTGGCTGTGGCTGTGGCTGTGGCTGTGGCTGTGGCTGTGGGTGGGAATGGTGCTCAGCTTGTCACTGCGCCCTCCCTGGCTGCGTCCACAGCACAGTGACCCCCGAGGGAAGTCGCTCTGGGGTCTAAGTCACTGTGCCCAGACCGGTGAGGAGCCTGCTCCCGCTGGAGACCTCGGTCGCCTGGAGAAGGGGTGAGGCCTGATCGTTTGACCAGAGAAACTCTTTCTTAGTGGGGCCCGCCTGGGAGAGCTCAGGGATCAGGAATGGACTAGAACAGAGTGGGCTCTGCAGGATGCTGTCAGTGGGCCCTCCCTGTAGACAGTTCGATGGCCGGAACCGTAGCCCAGTGGACTTACACAGACCTTGCCCACTCAGATGATCCTCAGTGGAAGATACTTCCTGATGCTTTATTTTTTGTAGTGCAGGGTCATGTGGTTGTGCTTGTAAGAGGAAATGACCGTTTCACCCCCTGTATAAAAACCTCGCTGTATAAAACTTAGCTCTAAGGCGAAACCTCAAGAAGCAGACGCAGGCAGGATGTCTCGCCATCCTCAAGACTCGGCAGTTCTCGTGCTCCGGGAGCGAGCACGCTGTTCTGCTGCTGTGGTCATGAAATATAATGACAGTGGAAGTCACAAAAATGTCCCCTGTCCAGCCCCCGCCACCCTTTTACTCCCGCAGACAGCCTGTAGATTCCTGTCTCGTGATGTCGTCGCAAACGTGGTGTGTGCTAGTTGCCCTCGCCCGCTCTCCCTTCAGAACATGCCCCTCGCCCGCCCGCCCGGTAGATGCCTGTGGTGTTCTCCCCTCGCGGCCTGGAAACCTCTCGCCCCTTTGCACTCAGATTAGTTTTCAGGTCTGTCTCCCCCCCGTCCCTGAAGATAAATCTTATTTCCTTAGGACAGAACCGTAGGTACTCGCCTTGGTTGGTTTCTCCCTGTTACTGCCTGTTTTGTCCCCTCCCCGTGACCAATGCTCATGCTTCAGGACCCCGTTTGTCGAACATGTTGGTTTTCTTTTCTCTGTTATTTATAGAAAAATAATTTATCAAAAGGATATTTTAAAAACCTAGTCCGTCTTGAAACTTGTTTACCTTGAAACGATCAGAATCTCAGTGTTGGAAAGTATCGAAGCACAAACATGTATCATCTCTGTACTGTTCTGTACTAAAGTACTGGAGTCTAATAAATACATAATTCGGCGCCCACTCACCGTGTCCGTGGTGCCTGGGGGCTGGTTTCCCTGTGCAGAGTGGGAAGAAAGGCTTCTGTGGTGGTCCATGGTAGAGGATCCTGACACCCCAACCACAGCCGAGAGTCTCCTGGATCCAGGTCTCCGTTACTTACATTAACATCTGTAGCTGTTACACCTTTGGGGACAATCCGTGAAGCTTGACTTGACCCCTAGCAGCAACAGCGAGCTACCTGTAGATAAAATGGTCCTTCCTTCGCCCTATTTCTCTGTGTCTAGAATGTCTCCATCTCAGAGCCCGATGCTGGATGTCTCTGCCAGACCTTGCTCAAGTGCCACGTTGGTGTGACACCAGGCTTTTGTTCCTGGGAGGCAGGATGGCAATGACGGGGAGCACAGACCTTGGCATCAAGCAGGCTTGGCTCAAATCCACATGACCTTGAGGAACTTTGTCCCCTCCTGTGAGTGATGCCTGTGGAAGGGTGATGCTGGGCTGAAGGATAATTTTTCTGGATATAGAATTCTCTGTTGACAGTTTTTTTTTTCTTTCAACATTTTCTCATTCTGCCTGTGTGGAAACTTAGATTTTCTTTATTTTTTTTTTATTAAAAAATATTTTTATTAATTTTAGAGAGGGAGATAGAGATAGAGACATCAATGATGAGAGAGAATCATCAATTGGCTGCCTCCTGCACATCCCCAACTGGGGATCGAGCCCGCAAGCCAGGCATGTGTCCTGACTGGGAATTGAACCATGACCTTCCGTGGACGCTCAACCATGGAGTCACACCAGTGGGCAGATTTTCTTAAATAAATGTTTTCCCATTTTCTGTACACCCTTCAAACAATTTTCAGACACTTTAAATAATTTTCTTGTTTTTAAATCTTAAGTTGTTGTCTTGCTGAAGGGAAGGTGGATTGAGCTCCTCACTATGCTATTCGAGAATCCCCTCCACGTGTGGTCTGACAGTAAGCAGATGTTTATGAGTGCCTACTATGTGCTAACTTCCATCCTAGGCTCTGGAATGCAGCCACAAACAAGGCAGACTGGGTGGGTCCTCATGAGCTCACACTAGTGGGCAATAGTACTGTGTCACACACACACCCTGGGTGAACAAATCTCTTACGTCACGTGCTCCACAGAGGTTGGCAAGATGTCAGGGATGTCTGATGATGCCTGCCCACCTGTCTCCATTGGTGCTAGGCTTCCTTCCCTCCAGAGCCTTCGAGAGGTGGCAGTGCCCAGCCCACCGGCCACCGCCACGGACTGATGCTGCCGCCTCCTGGGCCGTGTGCACTGCACCTGCTCCTCTCAGAAGACTCAGATCACAAAGTCGGGAGGCTCTGGGCCCACCACCACAGTCCCCAGTGTGGACACAGTTTAAGCAGCAGCAGTGACATGGTGTCACTGGGAAAGGTCCTCAGAATAGGGAGCTTTGGAGAGAGTCCAGGCAAACTCCAGAAAGGGGTACCCTTCAAGCTGCAGCATCCCTGCCCCACCCCACCACCCAGGAGGCCGGCCAGAAAGCCCAGCTGGGCACTCCTGCTGTGTGACTGCAGCTGCATCTATAAACCGGGCCCTGACCCCCAGGAGGAGGCACCGGCCCAAGAGCTGATACCTTCGGTGGGCTCTGAGCAGCCCGTCAGGCTGGATTCAGAACTCCCCCCCCCCCCTGAGATGGGCCTCTGGTAAAAGGGTAGCAACCTGGGAGGCATGAGGAGGGAGAGGACAGCTGGGGGGGGGGGGAGCCCCTCAGGTCAGTGAGGCAGCAACCTCCAGCTGGAGGGATGGCCATTACTTGAGGCTGGAGGGCCAGTCCCGCTTCTGGCCCCACGTTTTGGAGAGAGGGTCAGGCCTCTCTCCCCTCTGGGCCTGTATTGCCCTGTTTGCAGTTCAGGACAGACTCAAGCCCACCTTTAACCAACCACTGCTCCAACCTGCCTCATGGCCAAAAGTAAACACCACCTCCCTGTTTCCGAACCCCTCCTGTCCCCCTGGCACCCACCGTTTAAACCAACCCCTACATCTGAAGGAAGAGCTTCACCTTGTCTAGCCTCAGACTGCCAGGGCGGCCTGTGTCGTCTCTTGCTAAGTGCCAAGCCCTAGGACAACAGGGTGAAGAGGACCCGCCTCTGTCCCAGAGTGAATACCACAGGCCTCCAGGCATGGTCTCCAGGAGGGGGAGGAGCTGGAGCGTGAGGGGCCAGCCAGGGCATCCATCAGCTGGACACCTACCGCTCCCTCTGCTCCCCCTGCCCCCAGCTCCACCTAAAGACCTGCCATACAAGGCAAAGCTCCAGAGCAGGCCTTTGTTTGCGGGGGTCAGCGGGGGACAAACAGAGCACTCTCACCGAGGAGCCGTGTGGAAACAGCCAGCCTCCGGACAGGGATGTCCTGGGACCCCAGCACGGGAGCCTCCTATATAAATATCTATTTCTTTTTTAAAAATATGTACTTTTTTTGTTTTTTTCCAGAAAGGAAGGGAGAGGGAGAATTATAAACATCCATGATGAGAAAGAATCATTCATCGGCTGCCTCCTGAGCCCCACACAGGGGATCGAGCCCACAACCCAGGCACACGGCCTGACGGGAATCGAACTGTGACCTCGCACTACGTAGTCGACGCTCACTAAAATACCTGTCCTTACCGCCCACCTGCTTTGTGTGAACCGAGGATGATCTGAAATGTAGCTGCATCACCCAAGAATTAAGCTGGCCTCAGGCCTCAGGAGAGGGGTGTCTTGGCCTGGGGGCCTGGTGACCAGCTTTTTCTGGTCCTGGGGAACTCAGGGGCAGATGTCCCTCTGATCAACACCAAGGGTCAGGGTAGTGACTTCTAAGGCTCTGAACTATCGTAATATTTCTACACCACTTATTGCTGCTTGGGGGAGAAGGGGACTCCCCAGAGCCCAAGAGTGCCCTGAGAGCCTGGCATCCCGGTCTGGAGACACCAGGGCCTAGGAAACCCCAACCTAGAGCCTCTAGGGAGGTGCTGTCAGCCTTGGAGGTGGAGACGGTTCGCCAGGGCCAGCTTTGCCCAAAATAGGGCAGGGCCCCTTTAAGCCTTGTTTCATTCCTTCAGTTTGTTGCTATGTATGAGACCAACTTCCTTAGCAACCACCTGGTCTTTTAAAGGAGCCCTGCGGTAGCGGTGGCTGCCAGCCATGGCTCCCAAAAAGAAGGCATTCAGGGCCGCCAAGGAGCTCGAGGCCAAGAAGAAGAAAAGTGCCAAGAAGGAGCCCAATGTGGGCATGGATATGGTGTTAGCCGAGGAGTTACGGGAGTTCTACCACATCCAGATCCGAGACCTGGAGGACAGGCTGGCCCGGTGGGTGGCCACCTAGCGGCTGATCCTGCGGGTCAGAAGCTCTGCCCAGAGCTGGCCACTGTGCAGGCTCAGCTGGGGATGGGTGTGTGTGTGTGTGTGTGTGTGTGTGTGTGTGTGTGTAACTCCCAAGACATGTTCATCTGGCCATTTTTCTTATTTTCCAACCAAGTTTCCTCCCAGTTATGATGCACTGGCTTAGTCTCAGGGTCACCCCTAAAAGACCCTTGGGGCAGGTGCTCATTGTGTCCCTGAAACAGGGCCATGAGAGAGGCCTTCATGGCATCCCTGTTGCACGGGTGGAAGGTCTGAGGCTCGGGGAGGGCAAGTCACCTTCAGGAGGAAGAGGTGGCAGAAGGGGAGCGCTGGCGCCCGGACTTCCCTACACCCGGCTGCTTCCTTGCTCCACAAAGCAGGTCACTCGGTTCTGCACCCTGCAGGGCCCTGTAGGCAGTAGCCATTCAAACGATGTTAGTTGGGTAAATTATCAAGTAAATCATCTTTCCAAATAATTTCACCCATTACCAAGAGATCAATCAGCTGATACTCTGAAAAATTCACAAGCTTCCTTCAAGCTGAGACACTGGATCGAATGTATTTGGGGGAAATGTGTTTGGGAAAAAGTATTGGGTGCTTACTATTTGCTAAGCTCCTCTGCCAGGCCCCAAGAATATAGTGGTGAAGGAGGTCAGAGGTCAGCCAGGTGGTGAAGACAGACACAGCAGGTCTTAACTGCCCAGTGAGACAAGGGCCAACCTACTGAAGGGCACCCAAGAGAGGGTCACAAATATGGTTCAGAGCCAAGCAGGCTCCACTGCAGAGGTAACACTCAGTGCGTGACGGGCAGGTGCAAAGGACAGGGAGGGCTCAGAGCTGGCCGACGCCGGCAGTAAGTGTTGTGGTTGAGCCTTGACCTTGGGGTCAGATTGACTTGAGTTCAAATTCTGGTTTTGCCACTTACTAGGAGTTTCTTTATCCCTCTGAGCCTCTGTTGTCTCATCTGTCAAATGGGTATAATCATCACAGTACGCACTTCCTTATAGGCTATTGTGAGAATTCAGCAAATTCACAGAGTATCTGCTGGGTACCAGACACAGTCCTAGGTGTTGGGGACACAGCTGTGAACACGAGAGAGAGGCTCTGCCCTCATGGAACTCACATTCCAATGATGTGATGAAAGCAATGCACTGAGCAGACACGGGTATGGTCATGCGTGCAGGTCAGGGGGAGAGGAGGCTGGACTCGGGCCAGGAGGAACCCCAGTGCCCCTCTGCGGGAAGATCTGCAGAAGGTTGCCCAGCTGCAGAGGCCTGGCCTGCCCAGACCCCTGGAACTCTGCCCGCCCTCGCCTCAGGTACCAGCACAAGTGGGACGAGCTGGCCGTGCAGGAGAAGCTATTCCGCCATGAGTACGAGCAGCTGGCCAACAATAAAAAGGAGATCGTGGCCTTCCTCAAGCGGACGCTCAACCAGCGGGTGGATGAGATCGCCGAGCTCAACGAGCAGCTCCAAAGCCTGCAGCTGGCCAAGGAGATGGAGAAGGACGCCTTCGAGGCCCAGTTAGCGCAGGTGCGCCACGAGTTCCAGGAGACCAAGGACCAGCTCACCACGGAGAACATCATCATCGGTGAGGGGGCTGGGGCGCCTGCCACAGAGACAGGGAGTCCAAGACTCCACGGGCTGAAGGCCTAGCTCTACCGCTATCTCGATGGCCTTGGGCAAGCCCTTCTCTCTGACCCTGGGAAATGTCTACCTTGAATAACAACAGCTCTGTGCTGCTCCGGACACATTCATTACGTCCACAATGAATGGCCCAGCAAGCCTCTGGGCCATTCATTGTGGTGCTACCTCCCCCATCTGTAGGCAAGGGAGCACCTTAAGGAGGTGAAGTGTCTTGGCCAAGGTCACCCGGGTGGCAAGGGTTGTTCTGAGGTTTAACGACCCCGAGAAGGTGTTCAGATTGAGTGGTTGTCACCACTGCCTTCACGAGACAGGAGTGGAGGAGTGTCAAAGTCAAGGACAGCTTCCCAGAGGTGAAAGCTGAACGAGACTGGACAAGATTAGTGAAGGGGAAGAGAGAGCATTCTAGACTAAAGCAATCAAGATGGGCAGGACTGGGTGTAGCGGGAGGGGTCTGGCTCTACTGGATCGGGAACCGTAAGGTGGGCAAGAGGAAGTGGGGAGGGAGGGCCCTCGCTGCCCCCGGGGCCTGGCCCCTCACCAGGCCTGTGTCCCGGGCTGGGCAGGGGGGAAGCTGGCGGCCCTGGAGGAGTTCCGGCTGCAGAAGGAGGAGCTCACGGAGAAGTTCACGTTGCTGGAGGACCAGCTGCAGCGGCAGGAGAAGGAGTACAAGGACTACATGTACAACCTGGAGAAGAAGTCGGTGCTGGACAGGGACAGGTGGGCAGGCCAGGTGTGGGAGCATGCGCAGACCAGCCCTCAGACCCGTGTGCCCCACTTCTGATGGGGGAGACTGTGCTAGCTCATCGACCCCCCTCCTGCGCCCCTCGGGGTCCTGGCAGGTTGGTGGACGGTGTGAGAAAATAACCAGGCTCCCAGCTCACCCTCTCATTGGCATTGGAGAATCCCTCAACTTCCGTTAGCCGGGTGTTGTGACTTAAGTCCTATTTATTTCATAGGTAATACATGGATTTGGCTCATCATTCAAGGTACAAAGGGTGCCACAGCAGGTTTGGCTCAGTGGATAGAGCATCGGCCTGTGGACTGAAGGATCCCAGGTTTGATTCCAGTCAAAGGCACATGCCTGGGTTGTGGGCTCAATCCCCAGGAGTGGATGTGCAGATCATTGATGTTTCTCTCTCTCTCCCTCTCCCTTCCTCTCTGAAATCAATTATATATATTTGATTCGCCAAGGACAGAAACTGCTTTTATATATTTATTTTATTTTTAATATATTTTATTGATTTTTTACAGAGAGGAAATGAGTTAGAAACATCGATCAGCTGCCTCCTGCACGCCCCCTACTGGGGATGTGCCCGCAACCAAGGTACATGCCCTTGACCGGAATCGAACCTGGGACCTTTCAGTCCACAGGCCGAAGCTCTATCCACTGAGCCAAACCGGTTTTGGCTAGATCTATTTCTTAAAAGGTACAAGGGGTCTACAATGAGAAGCCTCCTGCCCACAGCTCACCCCCTCCTGGAGGGACGAGCAGAGAGGTGGCCCTGGGCACTCTGGGCACCTCCCCCTAGGAAGGGGGTGCCCGAGGTCTGTGCCCCCTCTGCCTGACCCCCTCCTCCCCACCCATCCTGAGCAGAGTGAAGAAGGAGATCATTCAGCGGGTGAACCAGGTGGCCACCGACTTCCACAAGGTGGCCACCAGCCAGATGTGGGACACCACGAAGCAGGCCATCCTGGAGAACAACACCGTGACCCTGCAGCTGTCCCGGGTCTCCCGGCACGGCCTGCAGCTGCTGCGAGAGAACGACCAGCTCAAGTGCGAACAGGACAAGCTGTCCAAAGAGCTGGAGCTGCTGCAGCACACCAAGCAGGCCATGGACAAGCACAGCAAGAGCCACCGGAAGGTGTGCCTGCCGGCCCCGGCCCAGGGCGCTGCCACCTAAAGCTGGAGGGCATCCCAGGGGCCCCGCCCCGGGGGCAAACACACGCTCTGCAGGGGTGTACCCGGCCTGGAGCCGAGTCCCAAGGGGGCCAGCTGTGAGAGGACCGGCTCTACATGTAGGGGCTCTTGGGTGCTGGCCCCAGCTCGTTTTTCTTTATTTGGTTGAAAGCCCCTATAACTTGTTGAAGTGGACCCCACTCCCGGAGAACTGGGGGCTCTGCCCAGATGCTCTCCAGGGATGTGACTTCTCTGTGCAACGGGGTGAGCCCTGGCTGAGTGTAGAACTGAGGGGGGTGGGCTGGCTAAGGGCCCACGGGGGGCCCGGGGTATGGCCATGTGCTCGCACCCACAGATCATCCTCATGCTGACCGAGAAGTACCACAAGCAGCAGGAGGGCAGAGCGGAGACGGATCAGCAGCGTTTCCATCTGCACGAACTGGAGCAGAAAGTCCTGCAGCTGCAGAAGGACAAGGAGACGCTGAGGTGGGCCCCGGGGTGGCACAGACGGGAGTAGGGCTCGGCTGCTTATGGCCGCAGGACACAGGCCAGTGACTTCCTCTCTCTCGAAGGGCCTCGAGGCTTCCTGTCAAACAGGCTGAGGCCCGGGGCTGGCCGAGGGGTCCTGCGGGCTAAGGCGCCATGGCAGGGCCAACCCCCTGGAGGAGGGAGGTGGCTGACTCCTCCGGTCCCACGACCAGGAACCAGAAGATCCAGCTGACCCAGCAGCTGGAGCATCAGCACAGCGAGACGCAGCGGCTGCAGCACGAGCTGGCCAAAGAGCAGAAGACGCGGGCCAGCCTGGGGACGGCCCTGACCCAGGCCACCAACTTCCTGCAGAACGTCATAAAGGTGAACGAGGAGGGGGTGAGAGTGAGGCGTGGGGGGAGTCGGACCAGGGCAGAAAACTGCTCCGAGATAACTGGGCCGGCGGAGAAAGCCATACCAGGGCCAGACGCCCCAACTTTTCCCTGAGAGACTCCTGGCAAGTCTGTCCTTTTCTGAGTCTTCCATTCAAAGATCCCTTCCAGGTCTTAGAGAAACTGGATGGGAGTCCTTCTCTGGGGTCCTGGAAGGCCGTGGGCCTCAGTCTTCCCATCTGGAGAATGGGTATCCCACCACAGCCAGGGAACACTTTTTAAAACAGGCACTGGGGTTGGAGTTTCCCAGAGGTGGGTGTTGGGGCCACTGCGGGCCTGATCCCCAGGGGCCCACCCCCTCCCCTACCAGCATCTGCAATCAGAGGAAGAGGACAGCAACTACGAGATCATGTTCCAGCTCCACTGCAAGGATATCCTGCATCAGCTACTGGCCATGCTCAGCCCGGCCCTGGTCCTAGGCACCCACCACCATCATGGCCACAGGGAGAGGTGAGTGACCTGGTGTGACCTCAGAAGCAGCCCTAGGACTGGTCAAGGGCTGAATCCGTGACCCTGGGCCAGAATGTGGGCTCCCCAAAGCCTTTCTGAACCTCAGCCTCCTCATCTCTGAAATGGAGGTGATGACACCACCCCCTTCCCTGCAGCCAGTCCAGCATCCTGCCACTCAAGTCTGGGTCAATGCTCCCACGGCCGTCCTACTTCCAAACCTTCCAGCTGGTAGACCTGGGCCTGGTGCCTCGACAGGTCCACATCTCACCCAACCCTGAGGACCTCCGGCTGCTGTCCCATGTCACTCGCATGAGATCATTCCACGCACTCAGCAGCTCTGAGGTGAGAGTGCCTGAGACCTCGATGATAGCCAGCCCTGGGTGCCGATCAGGGCTTAGTCACACTGCGGCGGCGTGGCCTTGGGGATATGGCTAGACTTCTCTAAGCCTCCATTTCCCCATCTGTGAAATGGGCCTAAGGCAGTGGTTCTCAACCTTCCTAAGGCCTCGACCCTTGCATACAGTTCCTCATGTGGTGGTGACCCCAAACCATGAAATTTTGCTACTGTTATGCATCGTGATGTAAATATCTACATTTTCCCATGGTCTTAGGCGACCCCTGTGAAAGGGTGGTTCGACCCCCAAAGGGGTGGAGACCCACAGGTTGAAAACGGCTGGCCTAAGGCATGCCCATACGGCCCCTGGGAGGGGGGTTGCTGGGTCCCTCCTCCACAGGCAGGAGAAGGGTAGGAACCCCTGAGGAGGCTTCAGCTTCTGAGCAGGCATCTTTCATCTTACAGTTGCAAACCGCCGAGTCTTCAAAAAAGATGAAAAAGTTTAGTCTTCCTGAAGCTTCCCTACTTTCCAAGTAAGACACAGAGAGAAGACCAACCCTCCTCCCCAAAATGGACCCATCCGGCCACCGTCCCTTTTCAATCCCAGGAAGCCTGGAGCGGTCCAGAGAAGAGTTATATAAAAAGTGGATCCCTCAGGCTGGCGTGGCGCCTTGTGGACGTGGCTGGGTATGTGGGCGCGGCAGGTGGACAGGCCACTGTGTCCATGGTGTCAGGTGCCAGGCCAGGACCCCTGGCTTCGCTCGCGGATGTGGTCCAGGAGCAGGTCGGTGGCTTGCTCCAGCACCGGAGGCAGCAGTTCCTGCTCCGCCGGCGAGAAGCAGCCCAGCACGTGCGCCGGCACCGCATCGGGGTGCACCGGGCGCCCGATGCCCACGCGCAGCCGGGGCATGGCCTGTGAGGAGCAGAGGGGCCAGGCGGTTTTGGTGGGGAGGGTTGGGCCCCAGGCCAAACCAGCCACCCAGCGCAGAACCGGGGGGTGGACTCACGTTGGAGTTGAGGCAGCTGATGCAGGAACGCACTCCATTGTGGCCCCTTGGAGGGAGAGGAGGGGGCAGTCAGTGCTTCGCCAGCTTCCCTGTCCCATCCCGATGGGCGTGGGGCCTCACCTGGCGCTGCCCCCCAGCTTCAGAGCCAGTTTCCCCAGGGGCTTGTCCAGGTCGTCATGCACCAGGTACACCTCCTCGGCCGTCAGCCCCAACAGCTCCGCTTGGCGCAGGGGAACGGTGGTCCCGGTTACCGAGGGGTCTGCCCTCGGGGCGCTTTCCCAACCCCCCAGCTCCCCCGAGGGGCCACAGTGGACAGAGACTGAGGCTCCCGCAACCCCCGAGGCCAGGCGGCACCTGGAACTCCGGAGGCGACCCGTGGCCGCAGCCCCGAATTCCCGCTGGCCCCCCACGCCCTCCGGGCAGGCTCCCCGGGGGCCCTCCCCTCCACTCACCGGCCCGGGCCACGCTGCGCCCGTTGGCATTCATGAGCCGCCTCGGCCGGAGCAGGATGAGCTGCGCGTCCCCCAGCGCGGCCAGGGCGAGGTCGGCGGCGCAGCGGCGGTCGCGGGCCCAGCTCTCCGCCACCCCCAGCCGCCGCGCCAGCTGCCCCAGCACCGCCATCCCCACGCTGTGCCGCGTGCCGGGCAGCCTGGGGTTCCCCAGGCCGGCCACCTGCGGGCGGCACCGGGGAAACTGAGGCCGCCCTGTGTCTCACAGCGCCCCCTGCACCCCAAGCGGGAGGGGGGTAACGCACCCCAAGCAGCAGCGGAGGGAGGAAGGGGCGCGAAGAGGGCGCCCAGAAACCCCCGGAGACTCCTGACGCCCCCAGGGCGCCGGGGGGGCGGGGTTCCTGGGAGTCTGCAGCCCCTCGGAGCACAGACCCATCTCTACACTGAAAACAGCCAACGCCGAGGCAAGGAACCTGGGGGACAGTGGCCAAGCGGGAGTTCGGCCCCGGGAGCCCCTCCGTCGCCCCCCCTCCCTCCCTCCACTCACCAGCCACCGCTTCCCCGGGGGTCGGGGTTCCAAAGCGCACCCGCTCATGGCCCGACTCCGCAGCAGCGCCGCCCGGCGGAGGCCCCCATCCTGAAACCGCCCCGCCCCTGACGTCACCACCCCCCCGGCCAATCGTGGCCGCCACCTGCCGCCGGCGTCCAATCGCGGGCGGGCCCCGGCGTCGCCACGCTTCCGAGGGGCGGAGCAGGGGGCGGGGCCGGGGCCTTTGCGGGGGCGCCCCGGCGCATTCCGCGGGGCGGCGTCACCGTGTCCCGCGGCGGGGGGGGGTGTGTGGTGGGCCCCGCAGAGCCCTGGCTGGATCTCCGGGTTCTGGCCCCCGCGGTGGCCCTGCCTCGCTGTGGGCCCAGCCGCCCCCGCTAATAAAAGCGTGTGGCCCTTTTTCGGGCTCAAGCGGTTCTTGGAACCTGGAGGCGTGGCCAGGGGGCGGAGCCTGCGGGCGTCATGGAGATGGTGCCTAGCAACGAGGAGGGAGAGGGCGCAGAGGGAGACCACTCAGTTCCACGGGCCTCCCCGGGAGGGACCTCATGACAGACTCCAAAGAGGTGCGGGAGAACCCACAGCAAAGGCAGAGGGGCGGGAGGGCAGAGACCAGGGCGGGGTTGGCAGAAAAGATGGAAGAGTGCGGGAGGGGCAGGATGAGTTGTGCAATCCAAGAAAGCGCCAGGTGGCTGGTGGGAAGGTCCGAGGGGTCCTGGCCGCGAGGGCCTGGGCCCAGCGGAGACGCTGGGAGAAGAGGAGGAGCGAAGAGGGCGTGAGGAAGTGGGGGGCCCCGCAGGGCTGGAGGACTGATGATGGGACATAGGTCTCTGGACATGGTCTCCCGGGGCGGGAGAGATAGAGCGGAAGTCGGGTGCGGTGCTCAGCTGGGTCTGCTGGGCACGAGGGTCACACGGGGGGATGCTGGGCGCGGCAGGCCTGCAGCTTGGGGCGGCGCCTGAGCTGGAGGCCTTAGAGTCTTGGGTAGAGCCTTAGAGTCCAGGGGGGCCAGGAGGAGAGCTGAGGACAGGAGGAGGAGGAGAATCCTAAACCCTGACCTTGACCAGAGGAAAGGGAGAGAGGCGGGACTGGAGAGAGAGGTTAGAACATCCCTCAGGGGAATGGGGCTGGGGGGCCACCAGACCCCAGGTTTGGCCTCCTCCCAGGCCTCCTCCCCACCTCTCCTCCACCCTGTAACGCCCCGGATAAGCGTGTGTAAGTGGAGTGGGGGTCGTCGCCACCTCCGAGGCCTGCTCCAGCTGGCTGTCCGTTGCCCCTAGGAGTCTCGGGACTCGCAGCCATGGGTGAATCCACTCCCCAAGGAGACCATACACCGCATCTTTGGGACCAGCCAGGCGTTCCGAAGCTTTGATGAAATAAGACCCACACTCTCTGGGCTGACAGTCCCTCTCAAAGTCAGGGAATAGTGAGTGACCGCCTCGTCCCCAGGACCCTGGTTTCTGTTCTGCACAGTAATCGACGTGCTGTGCAGCTTTGGGCCAGTTACTCGCCCTCTCTGGGCTCCACTGAACTCAACTGTATAACAGGCCTCTTCTGCCTCAGTGACTCAAAGGCTGCTTGCTACTGGCCTGGATGAGCTCCAAGACTCTCTGCCTACCCTTCTGGTCTCTCCACCCAAGTGCCTCCCAACCACCTGCACCGTCCCAGCTGCATGCATGCCTGCCCTTGGGCTGGTCAAAGTCAGGGCCACCTCTCTGCCTGTGCCCCTTGCCCCCACAGCTACCACCGAGGCCACTGGTGCTTGGAGCGAGAAGACTGGGAAACAGCTGTCTTGTTCTTCTCCCGGGCCATCCACCTGGACCCCCAGCTGGTGAGGGGGGGAGTTTGGGGGGCCACCCCCAGTTTGGAGCACACATTTCCCCCTCATTTGTCATGCCTTCTCGGTCCCTGGTCTCAGGGCCACCAAGTCCTAAGCGTCAATCCTGAGTCCCCTCTCCCTCTCCCTCAGGTGGACTTCTACGCCTTAAGAGCCGAGGCCTACATCCAGCTCTGCGACTACTCGTCGGCGGTCCAGAACCTGCGGAGGGCCCACTCCTTCCAGCCGGAGAACATCCATTTCCTGAAGCGGCTCACCTTGGTGCTCTACCTGCAGGTGCCTGGCACCCACCTCCCACCCAGGCCCGCCGGACCTCCCCCCCGCTCCCAGCTCTGGGGGTTCTCCTTGCTCCTGGGACTCGTTCTGACTTCCTGGGGAGTTCCTGGGCCCTGGGTCTGTTCCCCTGCTGCTGCCCCTCTTGTGACCTCTCCCACCTCCCAACTAGGCTGTACCACTAAGGCTGGTAAAGTTCAGTAACACTGGCCAATAGAACTTCCTGGAATAATGACAAGGACCTACTCAGCACTGAGCAAGCGGGTAGCCATCAGCCGCGGGGGACTGTTGAGCCCTTGAGATGCGGCCATGGTGACTGAGGAACTGGTTTTTAAGTTGTATTTCTTTTAAATTAAATTTATACAGCCACATGATGCTGGTGGCTATTGTATTAGACAGTATAGACCTAGAATCTAGAGACTCTAAGCCATTAAAAGGTAATACCAACCTCATTTGCATTTAAAAAACACATACCAATATTAAGCAATATATACTAACAAAGTCCTATTTTTTTTTCCCATTTTCACAACTTTGGTATCTTTTAATGTCACTAATGATTCCATTCTTGAAACATATGGGCTATCCAAACCCCATTCTTTTTTTTAATTTTTTAAAAAATATATTTTATTGATCTTTTACAGAGAGGAAGGGTGAGGGATAGAGAGCTTGAAACATTGATGAGAGAGAAAGATCAATCAGCCGCCTCCTGCACGCCCCCCACTGGGGATGTGCCCGCAACCAAGGTACATGCCCCCGACCAGAATCGAACCAAGGACCCCCCAGTCCGCAGGCCGACGCTCCATCCACTGAGCCAAACCGGCTTCGGCCAAACCCCATTCTTAATCTGTCTGTTAGGGTCTCGAGTCCAGTACTCACACTTGCTGTGCAACCTTGGGGAAGTGACGTCACCTCTCTGAGCCTCGGTTCTTTCACCTGAAAGGGGGATTGAGTACCAGTGAGATTGTACGTTCAGGTTCTTAACCCGGGGCTCGGAGCCCATCACTGTTGGCGCTGCTGCTCTTGCTCACCTCCCACGTTTCCTCTATTTCTCTTTGTCCCTGTGTCTCCGTAGTGGTGGCTGTCTCCCCCTGGCTCTGTATCTCTTTTATCTCAGTCTCTCTGACTCCGAAAGTCTCTCCAGCTCTCGAGAGCGCTGAGCCTCTCTCTTGTCTCTCCCCTCTCCCACCCTCATGTCACCTACCCCTCTCATGAGTGCTGCTGGGCCAGGGATGCACGCAGAAGAGACTGTCCCTCGTGTCCCCAGGGCCAGTGCCTGTTTGAGCAGTGTGCCTTCCGGGATGCCCTGAATGTCTTCTCGCAAGCCTTCGAGCTCCAGCCTGAGAAACCCAGCTTCCGTTACCGCTGGTGAGTGCCCGTTCGTGGCCTTGCCAGCCCCGGTCCTCCAGTTGCCCCTTCTGGGCCCCTAGCACAGCGATTTTCAGCCGGCGTGCCACAAGAATCTTTAAAACAGGCAATGCCCGAGTATTTAGCCAGGGGCACTGACCTCCTTTCCCTGACGTTGTCCAATTCAAAATATGACAACAGCCAACACAACAATAGCCTTCCGGCTTGGCTGGCATGACTCAGTGGTTGAGTGTCAACCTATAAACCGGGAGGTCACGGTTCTATTCCAAGTCAGGGCACCTTCCCGGGTTGCAGGCTCCATCCCCAGTGTGAAGCGTGCAGGACGCAGCCAATTGATAATCCTCTCTCTCCATTGATGTTTCTCTCTCCCTCTCCCCTTCCTCTCTGAAATAAAAAAAAAAAAACATATTAAAAATAGAAGAATAGCCTTCTAGTGAGAACAAATCAAAATATCTTGCTTGGTGTGCTACAGTAGAATTTCGGTCATTAGCTGATGGGTGCCAGGAGCTGGGAAGGGCTGAAAGTCGCTGCTCTGGTAGACAGCACCTCTGCCCTTTGTCCTGTCTCCTGGCCCTCAGCATGGCCTGTCTCCTGGCCCTCAAACGCTATCAGGACTGCCTCTCACTTGTCATCAAGGAGGTGAAGCATGGCACCACCAACGCGGACATCTACATCCTCCGAGCCAGGCTCTATAACTTCTTCGGGAAGGTAGAACCGGGAAGGGAGTGGGGGGGCCCTTCCCCTAGCACACCCCAAGACTGTAGGAGGCTGCCAGGCCGGCAGCCAGCAGCCACATCCCCCCAGTGAAGTGGGGGTACTGTCCTCTCTGAGCAGATGCCCAGTCAAGTATTGTTCCATTGTCACTCAGCCCTGGCTCTGTGCCAGGCCTGCACTGGCCCCCGGAAACCACAAGATAAGAGACTTATGCCATCGCCGCCACCCAGAAGTCACAGGCCTGGGAGACATCCCTAAGCAGATACTTAGGCGAAGGATGACTTCATGAGTCTATGAAACCATGAGTGATCCACTAGATAAAGAGGCCCTTCCCCCTTCCTTCCTTTTCTTCCTTCCTTCCTCTTTCCTCCCTCCCTCCCTCCCTTCTTCCTTCCTTCCTTCCTTCCTTCCTTCCTTCCTTCCTTCCTTCCTT
>JAAGEH010000405.1:99498-112397 GCA_011751065.1 Lasiurus cinereus
AAGCCCCCTAAGGCCGAGGCCACCGAGAGTCCAAGGCCAAAGCCCCCCAAGGCCGAGGCCACCGAGAGTCCAAGGCCAAAGCCCCCCAAGGTTGAGGCCACCAAGGGCCCAAGGAGGTTCAGAAAGACCAAGGCTGTTCACCGGCGGGGCATCATCAAGGCCGAGGGCACCCAGGGCCGGACCAGGGGACTGATCCGAAGTTCTAGCAAGACCAAGCCCGACGATGAGGACTCCAGCGGGAGCCCCAACAACATTGAGGCCATCAAAGACGAGAGCCCGTGGCTCGTCATGGCCAAGGTTTTCCAGAACTTGACCAAGAGCCTCAGCCCAGCATCTAGCAATACTGATGTCATCACGGACCTGAGCCTGAACCCCAGCGAAATCCAGACCATCCTGAACTCCGGCGAAATCCAGAACCCCAGCCCTGACGGGGTCACTGCTGTCTGAAGGGGCCCCTGAGCCCCTCACTTCTTGCTGGAGAGGGGAGCTAGCCTACCACATGGCATTCGGCGATGAGACTGCTGACATTTCTCTGATCTCATGGCTAAGTTTATTGTATTTGTTCTCTTCTTTTACAAAATTAAAAACATTAAAAACCAGGCCCAAGTGGCAGCTTGAGTCCCTTGGTCCATGGGGACTGAGAAGTCTCAGCCTGGCTCGCAATACTGGGACAGGGTGTGGGATAGGGTGGCCGGGCAAGGGGCTGAGGGGGAAAGGCTGAGGAGGGAGGGAGCAGCCAGGAGCCACCGTCCCTGAGTTACAATTCACATTTAAGGAGGCTCAGGCTGCAGGGGGAGGTCAAGACTCATTGAGTTCTGGGGTGACCAGCACTTTCCCCGGGGCCGGAAGCAAAGGCCAGGATGTCCTCAGACCAGCTAAGAAGCCAGCCAGCACTTCTCCTCTTCGATGTGCGCTCCAGGCCCCACTCTCCAGGACACCAGGACGAGGGTCCCTCTGGCAAAGGCCCAGGGCTTGCCTGCATGGCCTGGCCAGGCGGGGAGGGCAAGGCTGCCCCCCTAGAGTCATAAGAAGAAGGCAATTCGGGAAGCCACCGTCTTGCAGCCATTGGAAGAAAAGAGCTGCTCGTCCTCGGGGAAGAAGGTGGTACTGTCCAGCACAGCCTGGACCACCTCGTCCCGCGGCTCCAGGCCCAGCTGGGCCAGCTCGTTGAGCACGCAGTGCCGCACGTGGTGCCGCTGGAGCGGTAGGAAGGGCACCAGGGCGTCCAGGAGATGGTCTTCCATGATGCCCGAGTGCCAGAAGCCGTCTGCCGGAAGGGGTGCCAGGGAAAAGAAGCTGAGCTTCACAGAGCTGGGTTTCTACCCCAAAGGCCGGTGTGGCACACGGTTCTCGGCCACCTTCCCGGCCAAGGGCCCCGGGAGGTTCTGGGACAGCCAGGAGCCCAGAGCCTGGGCCGAGAAGGACTGGGGCAGCGGGCAGAGCAGCAGATCCTAGCCCAGTGGGCCTGGGTGTGGGCCCCGCCCGCCGAAGCCATCCCCGGGGTGGGGCTTCGGAGCCAAACTCACGGTGGGGGTTGTCCAGCACAGCCTGCGAGATGGCGGGCTCGAGTTCCTGGAGGCGGATCTCCTCGCGGTCCCGGCGGCTGCGCCACGCCTCCAGCACCACCTGGTTGATCTGCTCACCACCCGTGTTGCTAAAACCATGGGCACCCGGGCCGAGACTCAGACCGTGGAGCTGGCCCTGCTTCCCACATGCCAGCAGCAGCCAAACCCACCAAAACATTCCAGAGGAACCCGTTCCCCTTTCCAGGGCATGCCCAACCACCACCACCCCTAGAAATTCACCTCTAAGTGCCATGCACTTGACAGTTTACAAAACACTTTGAAGACCCTTAACTGACTTCCCCTCACCCCGCTGCTGGGACAGTGGGGCGTTCATTTGGCCCTGCTGTTCAGAGAGGAGGTGGGAGCTCAGAGAGGCCAAGTGATTTGCCTGAGGAAACACAGCAAGGACTCTTAGAGGTGATACTAGAGCCCCGGTCTGTTTCTCCTGGGCCCGCGTCCTCCTGGCCACAAAGAAGGGAAAACTCTCGAGCTAGCAGCAGGGTTTCCACAGAGAAATGAGGACCAAAAAGCCTGAGCCCAGAATGGGCTTTGAGATTGTCAAAGGGGAGTCAGCCACCTTGAATGACACCATCAATTAGGGGGAGGGCCTTGGGGGAAGATTGATAGGGCCCTGGGGGACGGGATTCTGCTGTGGGACAGCTGAGACCTCTAAGTGTCCCTGTCCCAGCCGCACCCACCTGATGAAGATGAAGATGGCTTTTCGATAGTTGGTCCCGTACACGACCCAGGAGGTGCCCAGGAAAGGCTGCAGGACCTCCATCAGGCCTGGGGTCAGCTTGTCCATCTCATCGAAGAGGAAGAGGGAGCGGCCACACACAGTGAGGTTGCCCTGGACCCAGCTCTTCAGATCCTTCTGCAGGAGAGAGGCAGGAGTTCGAGGGGGGCTGGAGAGACTCCCCCAGCCCCAGACTTCTTCCCAAGCAAGAATTAATCCCCTTCCTGGAAGACACGGACTCACAGTAAGCACCGACCCCTTCATGGGACTGATGGCAAAACTGTGGCCCTGAGAGGGACAAAGACCTGTCCCAGTTCAGACCGGAAGTGAGCAGGAGAACAGGGACTCGAACCCAGGCCCTGCACCTGCCTTCACGGCTCCTTCCCTGACTTCTACTGCTCCTTCCTGCCCCATGAACTGTCTCAGTTTTGTTGGGGTTTTCTCCTTTCCATTTTAAAAAACATATTTGTATTGGTTTCAGAGAGGAAGGGGGAGAGAGAGAGAGAAAAAAAAAACACCCATGATGAGAGAGAATCATGTGTCGGCTGCCTCCTGCAAGTCCCCCACTGGGGATGGAGCCCACAACCCCGGCATGTGCCCTTGACTGCAATCAAACATGGGACCTTTCAGTTTGCAGGCCGACGCTTTATTCACTGAGATGAACCTACTAGGGCAATGTTTAATTGCTTTTTAAAATTGATTTAAGAGAGAAAGGAAAGGAGAGGGGAAAGAGAGAGAGAGAAACATCCATTGGCTGCCTCCTGCACGACCCCTACTGGGGATCAAACCCGCATAAGGCATGTGCCATGTCGGGGAATCTAACCAGTGACTTTTTGGTGCAAGGGAAGAGCTCAACCAACTAAGCCACACAAGCCAGGGCTCTCGGCAGTTGGCACAGTTGGCGCAGCCTGGAAAGTGCCTTGCAATCAATAACAATAATAATAGTAGTAAAAATAATAGTAACAGCAGCAGCAATAAGAGCTTGTAGTTACTAAGTATGTACTCTGAGCCTCAAATTGGAGCTAAGTGCTTTACACCGAGAAGATAATGCAGACTGCCAAAGGTAAGTGCTCAATAATTAATTCCTGTAATTCTATAATCTCATGTTCTTCAGGACAACCCTGGCAAGTAGGTACCATTAATGCCTCACCCCCCGAGAACTAAAGCGAGAACTCCCCGTCAGGTAGAAAGGCCTCATCCCGAGCTCCGTTCAGGATGGGTCCTGAGGGCTGGCTCCCGCTGACGGTATGGCCGGCAGCAAGTGAATCTCCCTCTCTGGGCGTAGGCCTCTCTCCCTCCCTGGGGGATGGCATCCCTGGTGCAGGGGAATGATGGTCCAGGATGCAACCAGCCTACCTTGTAGCGCTCCATGTGGCTGGGATGGGGGAAGTGGATGACGGGGGAAAAGTGGTGCACATAGGGGCTGCGGAGGCCGCCCCGGAAGAGGTAGTGTGCCAGCAGGGAGCTGACATAGGACTTGCCAGTGCCTGTCCAGCCGTGCAGGGAGAGGACCAGCGGCTTGGTGGGGGCCGGGTCCTGCACGAAGGCCTTCAATGCCTTCACCACCAGCGCCTTGGCCAGGGGCTGGCCTGCCAGGTGCTGGGCCAGGTCACACTCCAGACCTAGGGCCACAAGAAGGACAGGGTCAGAGCTGAGGACACGCTCCCGAAGGGGAAATGCTGTCTGGAACCCCATCGAGGGACCCCTATGGCCTGGGACGCCTTCACCTGGGAGCTCCCGCTGCTGCAGCCACCCTCGGGCCTAGTTCGGCTCGGCAGCGCCCCCTCCAGGCCTCCCGCTGAATTGTGCTCAGCCCTAAGTGGGTGCCCGCGGTCCACCGGGTCCGCCCCAGACCCCTCCGCCTGTTCCCAAGGTAGGACTCTCCCGGGTCGGCCATTCCCCCGGGGAGGCCTAGCCCTGCCCCGCGGCCCCGCTGTCAAAGGCCTCTCTCCACCCTGGCAGGGCTCTGCCGGGGCCCGAACAAGCATCCCCAAACCTTGGCCCCAGCTCCCGAGCCCCAGGCTCTCCACACAGGTCCCACTTCCGGTCCGGGCCGTCCCGGAGTCTGCGGTCCTTCCGCCCCGCGGTTCCCCCCCTCCCGGTCCGGCCCCGGGGTCCGTGGGGCCTCCGGTCGGCCCGCGCCCCTCCTCTCCTCGGCTCCTCACCCTGGAAGTCGGGCTGGAAGTCACATTCGCAGAAGGTGCCGAAGCTGCAGCGCAACGAAGTCAAGTCCCAGGCGGCGGCCGCGACCGAGACCGAAAGCAGCCCCAGCAGCCCGAGGAGGCGCGAGCCCCACGGCCGGCGGCCGCGCCAATCAGCCGCCATCCGGGCGAGGCCCTAGTTGGGTCCGCGGCGGCCAACCGCCTCTCCCGAGAACTACAGCTCCCGGCGTGCATCGCTCCGCGGCAGCCACCTCCCGCGGCCTACAACTCCCGGCTCTCCTCTCGCCCCTCTCCAAGGCCCGCCCCGCCGTCCCGCTGCAGGACCGGAAGGTGACCTCCAGAGGGAGCCCGCGAACTGTCCAACTCGGGATGGAGGGCCGCGTTTCCATAACCATGGTAACTAGGGGACCATAATAGTAGCTCCAAACAAGTAATAAGGAATTATGACCACAAGGGTAATGTAACAACTGTAGTGAAAACTTGCGCGGCACCTGACACCTTGTAAAGCGCCCTTTTCATGCTTTTAAAAAATATATGGTTTTATTGATTGCAAAAAGGAGGGGAGAGGGAGAGAAACATCAATGATGTGAGAGAATTATTGATCAACTGCCTCCTGCGAGCCCCGCACTGGGGATCGAGCCCATAACCTGGGAATCAGACTGTGACCTCTTGGTTCATAGGTCGATGCTCAACCACTGAACCATTGTAGCTGGGCCTTCCATGTTTAAGAATACTAATAGCTTTTGGTGAGCACTTACTGCGTGCCAATAGTATTAGTTACCTTGTATATCCTATATGATAACAGTACCCATCATATAGAAAAAATGGTGATATTTCACATAAAGTGTTTTGGCTTAAAGTAATCAATAAATGATCATTGACAATCCATCATGTATAAAACATAGTGGTTCCTTACCTAGCAACTACTATGCACTAAATAGCAATCCTAAGAGATTAATTCTGTTATTGTCCCCATTTTTTTGAGGTAGAAATGGGAACCCGAGAGGTTAAGCCTGATATCCATGGTTACTCAGCCAGTAAACAATCGCACCGAACCCGCGTCTGGCTGCCGCCAACGATCTAATGCACCGTGTTACCCCGCCTCTCCCTGTCAGGATCCAGAACAGAAAGGACCCCAGATGTTTCACACTCAGTGACTGGGCTCCTCAGACTTCCATCCTGCCAGGGCTCTGCCTGGTCCTCATGGTCTACCCCTCCCCCTATGGAATCAAGACAACCGTGTTCATGTCCCTTTTCAGTGATTATCTACCTCACTCTATACCCCCAACCACTTCTGAGGCCACGTTTCAAAGCCTGAAACTTCGTAGTTTCCAATCTGGAGGAGAGAGAGAGAACTTCACCCACGTTCCAGCCTCCCTCGTTCTGCAGCCGGGACCCAGGTCACAGTCCTCGGTTTCCCAGCGGTAGATTTCCAGATTTCAAAAAGCCCTTCCACCCCAAACATCTGGGATCCTTCACTGTGCATTTGTGGGAACCTTTGCTATGGCTTCCTGGGGGCAGGGAGTGAAGGAATGAGGACGGGGGGCCAATGGGGGGGTGGGGGCAGGTCAGTATTTCTCCCCCAGGTTGAAACGGGCTCTTTATCTCCCCCACTGGCTGTGATCTCCTCCAGGGCAGGGACTGGGGTTCAGCATTAGCAGTAACTCTGGCTCCTGGTACAAGCTGGAATGTCCCAGGTGCTCAATAAATATTTGTGAAATGGACTTTCCCCTTTCGCCTGAGAAAAGCTGCTTCCTTCCGCCTCAGGGCCTCCTGAGAGACAGAAAAAAGAGACATAAAAGTTTATTATAAGAAAGAAAGAGCATGGCTTCTGTACATCTATTTACAGGACGGAGACTTATTTACAGCCAGACGGAGGCCTGGGTGTCGGTGGGGAGCAGCTGTGTGGAGAGAGTGAGGAGGCGTGAGGGGCCTCCCATGGCTCAGACACGGGGCCCCTCAGCAGGAGGGGAGAGGCAGAAGCTGGAGGGAGGACAGGGGTCCCGATTCTTCCTGGAGGGAGATGTGGTGAGCCTGTAGCAGGTGGGACAGAGCCCGGAATCCACGCAGAACCAGGGAGATCTCGCGTGGAGTCCGATACATTCTTGGGCTGGTCACAGTGTCCCTGGGGTGCTCTGGAGGAAGGTCTGCGCCCCTCTGTCCCGAGTGCTGCCCACAGCTGCCGAGGGGAAGGGTCCACGCGGGTCACAGCTCGCTGGAGCGGATGGCAGGCTCCAGCTTGTGGGACAGGGCGGTGAGGACCTTGTCGAACTTCTCATAGCGCCGGGCCTGGCTGCTGCTGGCGCCCTGGCTGCCCCAGAGCAGGCGCATCTGGAACTCGGTGCTGAACACCTCCAGGAGCTCGGGCCGCGCCTGGAACCCTGTGGGGTGGGGTACAGCAGGTTAGGGGACCTCCACCCAGCGAGGGAGGCTGGGGCTCTCGCAGGAGCCACCACCTCCCTCGGGGCCCCCTCCAAGGGACACCACCCCCCAGCTCTGCCAGGGACTCAGCAAGGTTTGTTTATTTTTATTTTTTTTAAATATATTTTATTGATTTTTTTACAGAGAGGAAGGGAGAAGGATAGAGAGTTAGAAACATCGCTGAGAGAGAGACATTGATCAGCTGCCTCCTGCACACTCTGTACTGGGGATGTGCCCGCAACCACGGTCCATGCCCTTGACCGGAATTGAACCCGGGACCCTTAGTTCCGCAGGCCCTGGTGCTCTATCCACTGAGCCAAACCGGTTAGGGCTCAGCAAGGTTTATTGAAGGACATGGCCTCACAGTTTAGTACCTAGTCTTTGCCCTATTATTTACAACATGTAATTTTTAAATGACTGGAAGATAAAATATTAATGTTAATTGTGGGGGCTTGAGTGCTTTTTCTTTTCTTTTTTGTGTTTTTCTGTAAGTTCCAGAATTTTTCCTAAGAAACGTATATACATTTTGTAACTCAATGCAAAAAACGTGTGGTTGGTTTTTTTTGTTTTTTTTTCTTAAGAAGGAAAAGGGGCCCTGACTGGTTTGGCTCAGTGGATGGAGCGTCGGCCTGAGGGGTCCAGGGTTCGATTCCGGTCGAGGGCATGTACCTTGGTTGCAGGCACATCTCCAGTAGGGAGTGTGCAGGAGGCAGCTGGTCAATGTTTCTCTCTCATCGATGTTTCTAGTTCTCTATCCCTCTCCCTTCCTTTTGTAACAAAATCAATAAAATATATATTTTTAAAAAAAGAAGCAGCAAAAGGAAAGACATGCACCGGAATGCTCCCAGCATTTACCTCTGGGTAACTGTGGGCGACTTTTCACCTTGTTTTTGCTTAGTTTTGATTTGCAATCCATAGTAAAACTGTACGACTAAATAATGCCTAAAGTAGTAAAAGGTGGGTTGTCTGAAGCCACTTTCTCTGCCCCTGTTGTGAGAGTTCTCCCTTTCACCTGGGCTAAGAGCTCCTGGAAGGCAGCGAGGGTCAGTCTCAGCCCCTGGCCCCCAGGCATAGCACCTGTTAGAACACCCACTTTCCAGATGAGCAAACTGAGGCTCAGAGAAGCCGAGACACACAGCTCTGATGCTCTTTGAATCATCTGCGTCTACCTGGTGCCTGCCACTAACAATTGCTTGTTGAAAAGATGGGTGAGAGAGGAAAGGGATGAGAAAAAGTAGGGAGACGGGGCAGGAAAGAGGGGTGGAGAAATGAGAGGGAACATTGGGAGGGAAGAGGGAGGCCGGGGCCCGAAGGACTCACCCTGCAGCTTGACCTCGGCATTGGTGTGGTACAGGCCTCCATGGTGTGCCACCAGGCGGGCGGCCTCCAGGTGGGCCAGCACCACCTCCACGCCGTGCTCCGTGCTGCCCCAGGGCTCGGGGCCCTCGGCCGGGATCGTGTCATACTCGAGCAGGGTGATGAGCGGCAGGACGTGAGGAAACGTGGTGTTGCTCAGTGGCGGGCCTTCTGCAGGGAGACACAGGCTCTGAAGAGACTCTGGAGGCCCCTGCTGCCCCCTGCGGCCCCAGAAACTGAGACACAGAAGGGGAAAGGGTGGGCCTGCCTGAGGTCCCAGAAAACCCCAGGGCTCCTGACTCCTGGACAGACCTTTCCTTCCAGATTCTTCCAACTAAATCTATTGCACCTTTGGCCTGGCCCCAGGGCCATCCCGGGGCGGGCTGACACAGTTGCCAGGTGCAGAGTGAGTGCAAGAACAGCTGGCCCAGAGCTCAGCCAAGCTCTCGTCATCTTCCTCACCGGGCAAGCCTTGCCCAGCCCAGGGAGGGTAGAAACCTGGGCGAGGTCACCCAGCAACATGGGGAGGTACCTTTGCCCTCGTTGAGGCTCTTGAGAAACGGCTTGAGCTTCTTCTCGTAGAGGATGGCACCCTCCGTGTGTCGCTGTCGCAGAGTCATCCACGTCTGCTCCAGCCGGGCAATCTGGGGAGATCAGACTGTGAGCCACCAGCCAGGAAAGCGGCCAGCAAGGGCCACAGGCCACCTGCCGAGTGGATGCCCAGCTGTGCGGTTAGGATGATCACCGTTCATGTGGGGTTCAGTCCTCAGGAAGCCCCCCCCACCACAACCCATTTTACAGATGGGGAAACTAAGGCTTAGAGAAGGGAAGGACTTGCCCAAGGCCATTCCAGAAATAAGTGGTAGAGCTGGGAGTCGAACCATTGTTACTATTTACTAGGCAGAGGAGAGGAAGTATAGTGTGGATGAGGCCTGGGCTGTGAAATTAAGACAGATCTGGTTCTCATCCCCATTTTTTCAGCCTCTGTCTATGGGTCCTCAGGCAAGTACTGCTCTGCCTCAATTTCTCCATCAGTAAAATGGGGACAATAATGAGATTGTTTTGAGGAATCCATGCTTGTAAAGTACTTAGTGTGGCACTAGCACCCGGCAGACAGGAAGAGCTACTGAATGATAGCCGTTTTATAGTTATTCCTTCTCCTCCTGCATGCACCTCATGTATTCTACAGGTGGGGAGACCGAAGGGAAAGACCTGGTGTCGGTGCAGGTCAGCACTTAGGGGACCCAGCTCTTCCGGGTGCCCTTTCCCAGTGCTGGTGAGTTCTTCCGGAATCACTACACAGCCATCCCAAGGGAACGCAGCCCAGGGCGACCGTCCACCTGAATCCACTCTGCCGGGGGCCCTCAGTACCTGGGCCATCTCCAGGGCGCCCATGACCGCGGCGAAGCTGAACATGTTGCCCATGGTCCCCCGCAGCTCCGCGGCCAGCTGGATGGTCTTGTGCAGAAGCGCTGCCCGCTCCTCCGCAGAGCCCGTGCAGCCCAGGATGTCCACAGCGAGCATGATGGACATGGTGTGGAACCTGTCGTAGAGGCCAACCAGGTCAGGGGGGCGGAGCCCAGGGCCCAGGGGGGCGGGTAGGGTTCCTGCCCCTGCCAGGGGTGAGGCCCCGAGTGGGTAGAGAGCAGAACCCAAACTGGGAAGTGGTGGAGTCCACGAGGTTGGGGGGCCAGAGAGCTGATGCTGATGGGTGGAGCATATTGATGGACTATGATTGGTCAAGAGGATGCAAAGGTGAACCCCTAAAGGACTGGGTCTTATTGCTTGGAGCAGAAGAATGACAAGTTGCTCTTGGTCAGTGGGGGTAGGGGGCGTGGCCAGAAGCCCCGGGAGCCAGGCTGAGAGACTGTGATTGGCCAGCTGGCCAGAGCGAAAGGCAGGGAGTCCCCCTGCGTGAGGGCGGGGTGGGGGGCGTGTTCCCTTACCTTTCCAGCAGGTCTAGCCGTAGCTGCCGGCCATGGGGGAGGGTGAGCAGCTCCATGCCCCAACGGACTCCCATTAGGGTCTGCATCTCCTTGGTAACGCCCAGTATCCTAGCAACCTGCAAGGACGCCCAGAGGGCTGATTAATTTCCTGTCTTGGCTGGCCCAAGCCATCTGGGAGTCAGAGAGCTTTATCTAGGAGGGCAGCCTGGCTGGGAGGCCGGATCTGAATTCCAGCTCCACTGCTAACCCTCTGCTGGGGAGCCAACGAGCCTCCTTTTCCCCATCTGCGAAAGGAGGGGTCCATGGGAACATGCCGAGATGCTCAGTGAAGGTCAGGGACCAGGACTGCCTTACTCCAGAAGGCCAGCGGAGAGAAGGGCTCAGTCCTACGTCCCACACAGAGCCTAGAACCCAGGGCTGCCCCCTCCGCACCTTAGTGCTCTTCACAGAACATCCCTGCACTCTCTCTTCCTGCTTCCTGAGCTTGGAGACCAGTGCGATCAAGTAATCAGCGCACTCCAAACTTGAGAGGGAGAAAACGGGGTGCAGAGATAGTTGGGGTTCTGAGAGGAGCAAAGGCTCATTCAGAGCAAACATGCTGGGCTTTCTTTGACCATTTGTGGGCCCAGGGTAGTGAGTTTTTCTTATTTTGTCCGCCAGGGGATATAGAGGCGGGGAACTGGGTCATTTACATCCCCTAGACCAGCCCCGACGTTAGCCAGACTCAAACAGGGCCCCGGAAGTCAGACACACTGGGTTTCGGATCACCCAGTTCCAGCGCCAAGCTGACATCTGGAGGAAGCAGTATCTTACTTTTTGCTTTTTTTAAGTCTCTATAAATTTATTTTTTAACATTTCTATATATTTTTTTTTTCGTTTTTTAAGAGAGAGAAGAAGGGAGAGGAGAGAGAGCCATCGATCAGCTGCCTCCTTCACGCCCCCCATCGGGAACCAAACATGACACCTGGGCATGTGCCCTGCCCAGGAATCAAACCTTCAAACCTGCAACTCCTCGGTGCACAAAATGACACCCAACCCACTGAGCCACACAGGCCAGCTCAACCTTTTTAAAAGGGAGAAATGGAGGCCCAGAGAGGCATGTGATCAGCCCAGAGACACAGCCAGGAAAGGGCAGCCATGAAGCCAGAATCCAGGCCCGCTGGCTGTCTTTGGGGAATTCAGGGGCCAGCGCCTCCCCACCCTGATCCCGTCCTAAAGCCAGGGGTGGGGCGCTGCTCCTGTCCCAGGCTGCGCCGAGCACCTACCAGGCAGTCAACCTTGGTGACGTGCTGGGCCAGCGTCCGGGCGTCCGCCTCTGCCAGCAGCTCCTTGACCTTGCGCAGAAGGCCCACCTCCAGGGGCCGGTTATCCTTGGGGATCAGTAGTGACTGGAAAGTGGCTGGGTGGAAGGAAGAGGTGGCTTCTATGATGGGGACGGTGAAGGCCCTACTCCAGTCCCCGTCGGGGCCCCCACTTTCTGACAGTTCCTTTAGCTTCTCCCCGTAGCTCTTGGCCTGCCGGCTGGAGGCCTCGGCCGCTGCCCACTCGCGGCTGCCACGGACAGGAGGCTGGAGCTGGCAGTAGTGGCCAGAGTCCGGGTCACTGTAGCTGCTGAGCGATGGAGAGGGGGAGGCCTTGCCGAGGGTGTGGGAGGGACTGGCGTAAGGGCCCTTGTCCAGCTCTCCAGGGGGCTTTGGGGCACTTCCGGGACACAGCTGGGGTTCACTGGAGCGGCGGGTGACCGGGGAGGCGGGCAGCACCGTGGCTGAGGGGGCTGCGGGGGCGGCATGAACACGGGTCACTGCAGGGAGAGAAAGGAGAGGACCAGTTACCATGGCTCCGCCCAGGGCGGTTCCCCCACCTCCTTCCCGAAGGACAGCCTCCATCTACCCTAGAGGTGACACCCCCTTTTTTAAAAAATATATTTTATTGATTTTTTACAGAGAGGGAGAGGGATAGAAAGTCAGAAACATCGATGAGAGAGACATCGATCAGCCGCCTCCTGCACGCCCCCTACTGGGGATGTACCTGCAACCCAGGTACATGCCCTTGACCAGAATCGAACCTGGGACCTTTCAGTCTGCAGGCCGACGCTCTGTCCACTGAGCCAAACCGGGTTTGTCTTTTTTTTTTTTTAATAGAGGTGACACCCCTTTTTCTAGGCCCAGCAGACACCAGCAAAAGGAACAGGTCTCAGCGAGGCCTGTCAATCACTGGCCTTAGAAGTCTGCACCCTAAGCTGCTGCAGCCGTGGGAACTGTCCCAGGTCACCCACCCAAAGAGCGTCAGCAACTCAGGGAAGCTAAGCAGTCGCTGGAGTTCAGGGTGCCATAGGGACTTACTTCTCGATGGATTAGTAACAATGACTGAGTGAGCTCGTGTGTGCCAGGAGCTAGAGACAGTAAAACCGTCACCAAAATGAGAGTGATGCTAACTGAGCCCTGACTGCCTGCGAGACCCTTCTTGGCACGTTGGTCCGTTTAACCTTCTCAGTATCCTGAGAAGCACTTTTATGACCCCCGTTCTGCAGATGAGAAAGCTGAGGCTCAGACAGGTGAGCTGACCTGTGCCAGGTCACCCAGCAGCAAGCGGGAGAGCTGGGTAAAACCTGCATGGGTACTTGAGTCCACCACGTTGCTTAGAAATTGTCCAACTGATCATTTCTGACAAGGGATTTTAACTTTCACACTCAGGCATGTTGATTTGAAGGGGG